>JAWQRP010002123.1:0-16536 GCA_033557875.1 Quadriops clusia | reverse complement strand
TGACATTTAATAATCAACTGATAGTACATATAAATATTCTTTTTACATGCACCTATAGCGAGTTAAAAACTACAGGTTTAACCTGATCGCTGTTCTCCCGCGGTCTTCATTCATCTAACAGTGTTTATTCAAAATGCTTTACTGTACTTGTCCATAAAAACTAGATCTTATTTCATGCTCGCTACGTCTAACTGATCCGCAAACTGCTATCCTTCTTGGCCGTGCAGCCAACATAAAATTCTATTAACATAACTAACGTTTGCCCGGAGCGAATTTTGTTACACGTTCCTTTTTGCAACCTTCGGAAGTAGCTTGCAAAATACACTCGGCCGATGAATTGAAGAAAGAGCAAGTCAGCTGGCACCGTGTAATACGTAAGTAGTTTTTTGTTCCGAACAAAAAGATTGCGATTCTTTCACACCTCTCAGCTCGTTGCCCATTGTCTCAAATGTGTTCCATGTGAGAAAAAATGTCACCGAGCTCTGATTAACCTTCGTTGTTGTGTAAACAATTGCATTAACCTACTGTGAATGTGTGTAACGCCTAAGGATTTCGCAAAAACGTCAAAATGTCTCTGCGCTTTCCTATTCCGACTGAAAATGTGTGTACATTAACTGTATGAGATGGTTCCAATTTTCCTCATTTAAATTAAAAAAAGAATTGATTGTCTAATACCAGTTACTGCATAAACTATTTGGATCATTTTCTGTTTTTCTCTTATCTATCATGGCTTTCAAAGCTCAACTATTTAAATTTTTTTTATTACGGGCCTTAGCTCAAATTTTCCCTGAGTATTATGTTTGTAATTTTCTTCAATTTTGTTTTATCCTCTATTTTCCTTATATATCTACCTAATTTCAGCAGCTTTCACATATTCTTTTGTTTTTCATCATTGTCCACGTTTCCTCTCCAACTAGAAATATTATTGTTGCTGCTTTCTTAAATTCTTGAACTCAATATTTTTCGGTGTCTGTCTCTTTCCTAGAAGTATATATACCTTTAATTAAACAGTCTTACTCCTGCTGTTGCTCTCTCTTTCATGTTTTCTTTCGCATTCCGGTAGAATTAACGTCAAGTATTATTTAAAATTTTGTGATTGTTCTAGTTTTTCTTTTTCACCATTATTAAATATGTTTGATCTTTTGCGGTAATAACCATATCTTTCGCGTAGCATACATTTCTTGTATTCCTAACTCTTTCATTGTCGAAAGCTTTTTTTGCTCCATACTTCTTCCTCTATGATATTGATGTTGCCTGTATTCCGGCTTGGTCTTTTGTTGGTTCATCTGTTTTCCCTTTTCATTTTTAACCGCTTGTTTTGCTCTATCTGCCCACCAGTTTTTCATTTTGATATTTCTATTTATGTACTATTTTTGTTGAACCAGGGACATTCGATTGCTGAAAAATATTATCTTTAAAATCTTTGTGCCTTCTACTGATATTTTTCTCTGTTACTTGTACTCAGTCTCTTCTCACATTCAATTTTTGAAAGAAAATTAATATTTCCGACTTCCTATCTATTTTTATTCAATATCCTTGATATTTCCTCAAATGTTTTTATGAATAAAAATTTCTTGAGAAAGGACTTTTGATTTCTTGAGATCATCTACCTGCTTATTCTGTGAATTTATTTTTTCTTGAAATGTGTGTTTCCTGCCTTGAATTTATTTTCTTTATTCCTTCATAATACTAATTGTTAGACTCGGCACAAACTAAGTGCATTAATTTATATTAGTATGATGTTCTCAACATGAGCACATGTGTACGAACAAATTATGGATTGCGTGGGGGAAGGAACCAAGAGAACAGAGAAACCATCTGCCCTCCTTTCTGGTGCCACTGAAAATGAAGAAGCCGCACCACGAAGGTGCCAAAGTGGGTCAAGAGGGTCCGCTTCTCATTGGAAATAACAACTGAAAGTGGTCCTTATCGCTTTCTTCTGCTTCCTTTTGGTACCAAAACACGCCCGATGGCCGAAGATCACGGTCATTGCTAACGCAAACAGCATAGTGTGCAGCACCACGGGCACCAGGACGATTTGTTCTGTCTTCTATGTGGCTCAAGCAAACACTAGAGAACAGTTTGTTGTTTATTGGTTTAAGAGCCGCAGAAGCTCTGCAACAAAAGAAGTTAAGTTAGTACCATGGTACTAATGCTGTCAGTGGGCATCTATCTCCAGTGCTCTTGTACAGTACGTATGAAAATCATTATGTATCTATAGGAGAAGAAAGACAAACTTCAATCGGTTCGTGTGCAGTAGGCTACCTGAGAAGAAGAGTGCAGCGCGTCTGTTTGGTCCGATGACCCCGTTATATCCACTCGATGGTCTTTCTTCTCCTTCCCGACGTGACCTTATTATTTAGTGGGTCACACTCTCCTGCCTAAGGCACCGGGTCAACTACTCTCTTCTTGTCCATCGCGGTCTGAGCTGTCGCCTCTTGGCTAGGACTTCTTTTTTCGGCTCCTGAGGTCTCTATGCAGGTGTGCAGACTTGCGCTGGTATACCTACAGCATCACAAACCACGAAAACCAATCTTTACGTCGCGTCGTCGACGTGCCATGCAAAGTTGAAACTATTGCTTCAACTTTGATCAAATGTGCTTTGACCAGAAATATCATTTCACCAAATTTCCATTTGAAAAATCTAGCATACAGAACCATGCGGCAATTTTGTTTCGTTTTAAGGGACATTCGTGGTTTCGGCTCATTATATCAGTAGGTACAGATCTAGTGAATCATGTAATAAAAAGTAAGGAAGAAATTAATCCAGGGTCGAATAAACGGACAAGCCAGAGATATAGATCGAGAGATAAAAGTTTGAATGTCAGTACCACTGTACAGCAATCTCATTCTAATTAAGACAAGCAATTAAAAGTTAAGATAGCAGAAAAAATGAATCGCACACAAGCATCTGAACAACAAAAGATGGCCATTAAACCATTTGCATATTAAAATATGTGTTAGAGGAGTAATTAGCGTTTTTCTAAGTGGATATAACGCGACTATCATTGCCGTCTTTATGGACTCATGAAATTCTACATCTAATTTATTCCCCAATTAGCATCGAAACGACCATCTGCCATTCGTCTACGAGAAGAAAGTTGCCATTAGATTTCTTTTTGCAGTAAAACGGCGATATTTGTTAAACTAATTAGCTCGAAATTTAATTGGTGTGGAATCGAGACCGTTTTCGATGTGTGCGATCGTTAATTTTTTCTGACCTACTATGTCGAATCCTAATTTGATATTTCTGCTCGTCGTGCCTCACTTTAATTTAGTATTTTATGGATTTGAATGTATATTACTAAATTTCTTTTTTTTTGTTGCAGGTATGTTACTGTGTTCCTTTTCGCTAGTAACGGTAATTTTGCGTGTGCAGTGGAAAAACGTAAGTATGTAATGCTGAAACAGTTTACTTAGCCATCAACCAAATAGACGAGAACTCCTTTTTATGCGAAAATTTAACATATAAACGAAGGGCGAAGGAACTTTTGAGCGATTGTGTAGTTAAGTTCTGTAGTTCGCGAGCTACTTCACGGAGAGAGCGATGCTGAAGGAGGCAACAAAGAGTCCACCCACCCAAGTGGGTCAACAAACAGCGTTGCTGCGCAAGCCGTACTTTCATTAAATTGCTGATAGAAAAAGCGGGATGAATAATGCTTTATTTGCTCGTCAGATTGAGATTCTGCGACAATGATGATTGAGTGCGGGCGTTAAGTAATAATTGATATAATTGCGACTTGGAGGACTTTCCTTTAGAAAATTAGGGCCACGTCGGAACAGAGATAATTTCTTCTACTTTTTTTTACTGTTTCGCTAGTACAAGTCCACAGGATATTCCAAATTATTTATTAATGTAATTAATTGTTGAAATAATTACAAAAGTAACTCGACCTATAACATATATTTTAACCAATAATTAATTTGACTGTAGTTCTAAGCTGAAATGCGTTAAGTGCTGCAAGGATCTTTTTCCGTATAAAAGAAATTAAAACAAAAAGTTGAAAATAAGAATTTTCGAACAAGATTAGGGCCACATTGGAACAGCAGTAATTTCTTTCACTTGTTATTGGTTTGCTAATACCAGTCCGTAGGATATTCGAAAATATTTATTAATGTAATTAATTAATGAAATAATTACAAAAGTCGCTCGACCTTAAAATATCTTTTAATCAATAATTAATTTGAGTGTAGTTCCAAGCTGAAATGCGTTTAGTGCTACAAGGATCATTTCCAAATAAAAAAAAATAAAAACAACAAGTTGGAAATAAGAGTTTCCCAACAAGTTTAAAACTCAATTCTTCAGTGTGCATCGGCATCGCCGGCGGAGTCTAGTGCGCCGGCCAGAGCCAACTGAGAACTAGGTTAGTGTACAACAGACACAGCGAGTGGGGGCCACCAGTCACTTGACGGATACCCCGAAGTCTCAGTACGACGCCGTTCCTAAAGCCGGACAGATGTTTTCCACTCCGGACCCAGAAAGCACCTGTCAGTGATGTAGTAAACACGTTTCCGCTAAGAACACGCGGCACGGCCACCTGCCATGTCGCCCTAGCCATACGATCGTAGTTAGCCATGAGCCCTGCGTCCTCTGGCTCCATCGAAGTCGAACGCTACATCGGAGCCTGTCTCATTTCCTCGCAGTCTCGCCATAAGAACGCCAAGAGAGAGCCCCCGGGAACGTACGTCCAACCAGGAGGCTATCCCAACCCTCTTCGAAGATGCAACTCTACGGACCGTTGGGCCGGGGGGATGCCGTTAATTTCCTTCGCCAACCACCAGCGCTGGAGGCGTCTCAACTCGGAACCGGCTGCTCACAAGAACCTCCAGAGGAACGATGAACAAAAGGGCCCATTATCGCGCCTTGTGGTGCACACACAAGGGGCGCCTCTCATTCTCACGAATCGGTACAACCACCGGAAGAAGAACAATGGGAAGAAATCGGAAAACTGTGAAACGGGGAAGAAAGAAACGTGTGGAAGTGCGGACACTGTCAGTGTTGCCAGTGACGAAAGTTCGGGAAGTACCAACACCGAGACCTGCCTTCCTAGGATTATAAAGCCCAGAAAACGCCGAAAAAAGGACCGCAAACCGCCCCATTTAACCCGTCCTTTGAGTCAGGATGGCTCTTTTTCCACAGACAGCGCCAGTCCGGAAATAGACTCAACCCCACACTCACCATTAGTAACTTATATGCCTTCTTCGTCCTTCCTTGGCTATGGAAACCACTTCGACCAACAATTGCCTTTGCTATCAAGTCAAAGCCAAGACTTCAATGACCAGAAATTCTTTTCCCAGAATGAAACATTCTTAAACTCGCTTAGCGTAAGTCTACCAGGAAATATCCCTCTTGGGGCCAACGTTAATTGCGGAAATTTAACTCATTCCCAATTAACCAGTTCTGGTGGTCTGACTAATGGTGTAAGCTTACCCGGCGGTGGAAATTGTCTAAATCTTCAAAACACCATTCAGCAAAGCAACCATCCTGCTTACGTTTCAAACGCAAACCTTCCCAATGGTGGAAATCTCGTAAATGGAAAGCTCTCAAGTGGAAATATTCTGAATTGCACGAACATTCCGAGTTACAACAAAGGCCCACATTGTGGAAACCTTTCAAACTCTAGCGGAAACTTTCCAAACTATTTGAGCAGTAATATACCACAGGGTGGAAATCTGAATCGTTCAAATTCTGGAAATCTCCAAGCTTGTCCAAATGGGACTAATCTTCACGTAGGAAACAATCGGCCATCGAGTGGCAATCGTTATTCCTGTGCTAGTACACATACTGGGAACTATGTTTCAAGTGGTAATTATGTTTCAAGTGGTAACTTCGTTTTAAACGGTATTCATGCTGCAAGTGGTAATCGCAGTCCAAGTGGTAATCATGTCCCAAGTGATAGTCATCCCTCAAGTGCAAATCATTATTCATTCAGTAGCAAGCATATTTCAAGTAGTATTCATTCTTCAAGTGGTGTTCGTCCCCCAAGTGGTAATCTTCCCGCAATTCACCAAGGATCTTCAATCCCTGTAAGACCAATGAATTTGCTTCCAAGGAACAACGTCCGTCCAAACTTTGAAAGCAATAGTTTATTTGCAACTAATTCTTCTGAATATTCTAATCAAAATTCGATCTCATCGGACGGCTTCAAGCACTACCATTCTAAAAAGCAATCTGAGCAAATTCTTCCAGTCCCAAGCGGAGAGATCAGCGAAACCCCCAAACTACACCATGCTTTCGAAGACGTTGAGGACCTCGCAGAAGACGGAAAGGACATTAATGGAAACGCCAGTTCATGCCAATGCCGCTATTGCGATCCTTCAGGACAAATTTGGGACATTGACAGGAACTGTTATTCTCCTTACCTTACCACGCCTTTCCACAACCACAACTTGTCGACATCAGACACGAGAAAATTCGTTTTGGAGCAAAATTTTGAGAAGAAAATTGGTTTTCTACGAGACAATTCCAAGAAAACTCCGCTAGGTTTTTTCCGCGATAACTTCGAAGGTTTCCGCAACAACAACGAAAATGAACTGCTCTTCCCCAAGGGACGAAAAATACAAGACAAAGAACTTTTCTCTGGAAAAGATAACGAACTTTTTCCTCGGCAAAGCAAGGGAATTTTCCTTCAGGGAAAGAAGGAAAATACACCCCAGGAAAACAAGGGACTTCTGAGGGACGTTTTCGCCGAAGAAAATAAAGTAATTTTCCCAAGGGAAGACAAACTACTTTTCCCAGGGGAAGATAAATTACACGTAAGGAATGAAAGCCGTCCGGAGATAATTGTTGAAGAAACTAATTCTCTCCTAACGGCCATATCCTCCTTCTCCTTGGAGGATGAGATCAGTTCAAGTTCGGCATCTTCACCTAGATCCTCCAGGGATATGGACACTTTTTCCGCAGTTGGTGGAGGCCTCTTCCTTTCAAGATCGGAAGATTCTGGCGAAGACTCCCGCGGCTACTCAGGCCTGTCGTCTTCGCCAAAATCCTCAGGGGATTCGGGTTACAGTGCTTTAAGTGACGTGGGCATGTCGCCGTTTGGTTCCCCTCGGAACCCTTTCTCTTTTGACTCCCGTGTGCTTTACCAGCAATCCAGACAATCCTCCAGAGACCTGGAGGTATCCACGGAAATAGTGACCTCTTTGAATGGACACCGTGACTTAGAAATAAAGTTCTTTTCGATGACCGCGCCGCTCCTTCCAGACAGTGATATTACAGTGTTAAAGGAGGACAATTTCCGACTGGTCAGGAAAAACTCTTTAGAGCTGTGTTGTGTTGTAAATAATAATGATAATTTTGTTGCCTGTGAAGAATAAAATAGTATCTTTTTTTCTACAAAACTAGTTAAATGTATTTTACATAATTTTTGCTACCTCTTTCCGGTAATTAGCTAGTACAAAGTAAGCGGAGTTCTTGAATTATGCAGATTACGTTCGATTTCCATCCTTAAAAGCATAATTCTAACGAAAAAGGAGCAAAATACTGCACAGCTTTCACTTTTGCCATTTTGAGAACAATCGCAAGGCGTGCAAGGCATGCTGCGATTAACTTACGTAGGTTAGTAAAATTCTAACTTTTTACGTATGCGTAGGTATATTCGCATGTGTTTATTGTCTATACTCCACTTTCTCTACAGTTTAATGTTATTTTTATTATCGTATTATTACAAATACAAGCAATTTTAACTTTTTTGTTTACCAATCGTCAAAAAGTAATTGATACGTGTAAAGCACAAGATAAATGATACCTACCTAATCCCCGATTTTAGATCCTCTGAGCAATTAATACTACTTCAGTAATCCGATGAATTTTAATGGAAGTTCAGGATATCCAACAAAAAACCGGTGATTATTAATTTAAATTGATTTCCTTTAAAGTTGAAATACCAATAAAAAAATATCCACTAGTATTCGAAAAGTAACTTTAAAAACATAATTCCCATTAATATTCTGCAGAATAATCCGGTATTTGCCTAGATAGGTAGTTTTTCTTCTAGCAGTTTGATTAAATAAGTACTTAGAGAAATTCATGGTCCACTGGCCTTATAGTCCATTTTTTCCACTAGCAAGAGATTGTAATCTAATAAAGCTGTGGTATAATCTTCTTAATAGCGCATAAAAAGCATTGTAACTAATTAGATATTGTGGTACTCGTCAGTATTATTTAATACTTTGAAAGTTCTTGAACGGTTTGCGCAATCAATTTCTTTTGGCGCCTTGAAATGATAATAAACAAACGGTTGTTTAATGTAACACATCATACTAACACGAATAATAATAATTCAATTATTATTTTTATAATATATTTATTCTATTGCAATTAGTCACAGATTAAGAGTGAAATGTAGGCAACCGTAAATGGTGATGCTATTAATGTATGCAAAAATTCCGGTACCCACAACTCTGTTAATTGTAAATCATGAAAAAAGTTCACTCCAAATCGGTTGTTAATGAGAATAAATTGGTATAAATTTCAATATTCTCATGAGGTTTTTGCCGGATGATTGCCTTGATTGGATTCCTTCCTCGAAGTCTCGCAGGATGCTTTTTTTTACCATCAAATTTTTCATAGATACGTGAGTTGTCTCATGAACGTCAGAGGTTCATCATAAACCAACACGACGGCTCAAGAGACAACAAATGGCCATAATCAATTCATTTATCTGTGTCAGCGGGTTCCATGGCCTACTACTGAAAAACTGAAGTCCATTCTCGGAACCGGTTCTCCACGCATTTTATCGATTGTGTGTGTATTCATTTATGAAACCGGGCGGAGGTTTTTGTCAGAAAGCATGTTCCGAACTGACAGGCGACATATTATGATTCGCGAGCACTTAATACTTTAAGGTCAAAACGCCTCGGGTATCACGTTTTCGGTTTTTCGGTTCCCTGGGCGTACGGCGACCTCTAAATGGTCTTATTATTATGGAAATCTGACTACGAAATTTGGCATTCGTTAAAAAAACTAAACAATCTTAATGAGTGGGCGCGCCTCGAGGGTCGGTATTAGGACCATACATGGATTTGCTTACATGTAAATTTGAAACCACAAGGACTGGCGTAACAAAATTTTGGGAGACCACCAAATCCATAAAAGTGCGTTATAAATCATTACAAATCCTGTTTATGGCTTGAGAAGCAAACCTTATTTAAGATGATCTTCGATCTTTGTGCTCAGTAATTATTATTTTGTCAGGTGGGATTTTTTTATGTTAGTATCAAAGTTATTAACGACCATTGTCGAACAAAGTAACGTGTTGTTTATTGTAGTTTTTTGTCGCGAATCAATGCTATTTACCTTTTTTGCTTCGAACCTTGTAGGTGTGAAGATCTTTACGACTATATTTTCTGAATAAATTGACTTTCGTTACATCAAATAAACAAATACCATTGTTTATACCTGCAATAGCACTGTGTTTTTTTGCCTCTCGATATGTGCTTTAAGGTGGCATTGACTTGGTGGTACCACTATCAGCCAGTTATGAGCAAATTATGCAGTTTGCGCGATAAAGAAGGTCGATAAGAAAACACGAGTAGCAAACAACATTTCGCTCGGCCACACTTGTTCTTTCAACCGTAACCTTTTGGCGGGTAAACCAGGAAATTCTCAACTTTGATATTCAGCGGCTTTGACGACACGGTCTCTGGCAACTCCCGCGATGACAATTTCACTTTTAGCAGATACAGGTGCTATTATGTACTGGTCGCTTGAGTGGCTGCAAAAAAATCTAATGGCGGTAATATTTTTCATAACACTTTCTCTGCTAGCGCTTTGTGTGCGACGGGGTACGGTTACATAAAGTACAAGGTTATGAAATTATAATGGTGAGCAGAGTTGAGGTAATTGTGACGACTGGTCGAGAGGAGGAGCAATTATTCCAGCACTGGTTATGAATCCTTTTTACTGAGTTGTTGGAGTATAAGCGGAAATTACGCAGTACATAATGTTACAAATATTTAAATGACAATTCTTTTCGTGGGCGACATTTTGTTCTGAAGGAATATTTATTGCCTTCGGCGTAAAATCCTTGGAATATACCAACTACAACTTTCTTGTTAAGAGCTATTTAGACGTGATTGATTTCTAATTGCCTGTAAGTGAATACACACACGAGAATTACATTATTGTTTAATAACCTACTTGTTGTTGGTTGAGATGTTGATTGGAAACTTGGCGAGTTGGAAGACTAATAGTTTGGACGGAAGAGTTGTTGCTAGGAGGAGTGTTTAGATAGTGCTACTAAAAGAGTTGCCTTCCTTCGAATGTTGGTTAAACGGGCGACAAACAAGAAGTAAAATTTCTAATGGGATCATTTTATAACGATGTCAGGCGGGTTTTGACTGTTCGAATGTCTTGAACGTGATACACTTACTTTCTTTTCCAAATGGCTCGTTGCCAGAATGCCATCTGGGGCCATCAAACGATCGATGACAGGCGAACTCTTCATTTTAGCACACTCTCTTTATTCTACATGCAGTGCACTTTAATTTTCTAGTAGCTTTCTTCGCCTTTCGATATTTGGCTATCAGATCGGATGGGTGTTCTTAACAGCCAAAATTATCTACTATGAAGATCTATTGAAGAGTCCACACAAGGGGCTACGCTCGATTTCCCAGGAGTCGTATTTTTATGACTTGTTTATGAATGTGGCTGGCGAAATCATTTCGCCATAAAACGAACCCGCGAATAAATAAACAGCGACCATTAAGCGACACAAAGGACGCAGATTAAATAGGAAGGCAGCATTAAAACGAAAGGCAATAAATAGCAACAATAGGTGGTCTGAAAGCCGCACGCGAACGTGCCAAGACCAAGAGGAGAGAGAACAGCGATTGAGGACCGTCCATGAGAGAGAGATGTCAAGTTCTCGCCCAAGGGATCAGAGGCAGATGCACGCGCAGCACCTCCGTGCGAAACGCCTCATTTTTCTTCTCCTAGTCGAGCAAACAAACGGCAAAAACACACGCACCCGCAGCAATGCGAAGAAAAAGGCTGCTGCTTTGCATTCAAATTGAAAGAAGAACAGATGCACGTGCGATTTCTCTTAATGGGTGGTACGCTGCAATTCGCCAGTAGAAGAATTTTCTGCGCTTATTTCTACACTGGGGGGAATATCTGTAGCTCCATAAAAGCTCCTTGAAAGAGAAATTCGTTTGCTGGTACTCAACAGGGAATAATTTTAACTAGAGAACAAATGGCTTGAATTGATAGATAAAGATATCCTCGCTGCTAAACACTTCCCTTGATTGAATTATTTATTTTTAGGCTGTAGAGTCGTGTGGCTATTCCCACATCGTCAGCCTACTGTAATAATAATAAGGATCGTTTTTAGAATGCTATAGTTCTAAACTAAATTCTATGGATAAGAATTGTAAGGTTCTAAGCTAAAACTAATAAAATTCAAATTTATGGAACATATAAACTATTCTGAGAATGTTCAATTATGAAAAGTACACAGCAAGAAGGTCTCACCAAAAGTTACTAATCTACTCTATAAGATCAAAGAACTCAAAAACATATATGTATTAAAGATTGTTATGTGAGAGCCACACTCATGGAAAATTATAAAATGGTGGACCAGATAATGTATGGAATTACAGACATACCTGTACAATACTATACACCCTGTAGAATGGGATAATGAGAAGTCGTAAAAAAAGAAAATATTAATAGCTTAATTTAGGAAATCATGAATGTTATAACAGGATAAGAGAAAGACATTTTTTGAAAGTAGTTTCACTTGTTTTATTTATTACTGAAAATTTTAAGAACGTTATTTTTAATTTTTTTAATTGGGGTAGCTATCGACTTTTGATAATTATTTATGGTTATATTACAATTGTTTCGTTATAAACGTGGATGATTTTATTCTATAGTTACATATGTACTACAAGCCCTCTTCTATTACATTTGGTGGTGAATTGTATTTCCGCATTTTGGTAGAAATTTATGCAATGGGAGGTCCTTAAGATTGACAAAACAAGAAGGTTGAATTTTCAATGATCTTGGGAACCGAAGTTAATGATAAATAAGGTAGTAAACCAGTGGAGATTTGAAGAAAAAAAATGGTTTTCAGCGAAAGCTTCTTCGCATGCCCTCTGGACTTGGAGGAAGAACACCTGGTGGCCATTAAGGAAACCGGATCGACGCAATAAACCCATCATCCACGCTACCGGCCAACCGGGCAATCAACCACTAACCAACCTCACACGTCCATCTGCCACACACATATATTGGAATTGCGTTCGAACAGCCCATTTACCACGACCGAAACATAAACAAAGGTGTTTTTAACCCATTCGCGGCCGCAAAAAAAGCCCTGTGCAAGTGCTGGGGATCACGTTTCCCACAATGCGCTGAGCTGGCATGGTGTTGCTTTTGCCACATTGTATTTTAATGTTAGTAGATTCCAACAAAACATTAAAGTGTAACTTGAACATTGACGGAACTGCTTAGAGCGCTTCAGTACGTCGTCAGTACTAATTTCGGCCGTTCGAAATGTATTCAATTTGGCCTAAAGCAAGGCCAAGTACCAACACCATCGAAAGTTAATTTATCTTTAATTTGAGTTCTAAATTTGGCTCGGTTTTCATTAAGTATGTACCTTAATAGTACGTTCCTACAATTTGATAAAATCTCTATGTTTCAGGAGTTTTTCATTATTTTCCCATTCCGTACTTATTGTTGTAATATTGCTATTAGGCACTACATATTAATAATTTATGTAATCTCAGAACAACAGCCCGAGTTAGTATTATGATACCCAGAAGTGAAGTTAATTGGTGCATCTTGTTCGCTCAAACCCGCCAGAATATAAGAAATCCATCAGGCGTGAAAAGTGAAAACAACACGCAAAATTCAATTACAGGCAATCCTCTTTCATGCTTTCTACACTTGTATATCTTATAATATTTTTATTCTTCTAACTCACTATCGCTCGGTTGCCAAATAAGGTGCGCACCTAGCTGCAGCATGACACTATTAAAGTTTGCGTTTGAAACCCGTGTTTTTGCGTGCTCAGAAGGTGTGTAAAACAACTTACGCCCAGCATGCTCTATGCTCTATGAATGCTTGCCCAAATGTTACAAAATTCACTCTTTCCTTTACATTATTTATAGTTTAGATTATTTATTATTCAAACCAGTTTTATTTGTAACTTTAATAAGAAGTTAAAAGAATGAAATTTACATATCATCTTATTTTAAAAGTCGATCGTTATGGGATTTTACAATTTCCAGTCGTGAGATAACGGAGTAATAGACTTAGCCGAGGTAACCGTAGGTAGTATAAAGATATCTCCACAAATTCAACCAGCTGGGTTTTGTTAGTCGGTGGTTTCTTTATGAAGTTGCTCGGCTCGATAGATATGTAGCTACTTTTAATTACCTGCTGGACAGGTCTAGCGATATCACGGCGCAAAATATTAACACTCTTGCTTCAGCCATCAGATATACATAAACTTTCCCATGAACGCACTTGAACATACCAGCCTATAATACCCACATACTCGTAGATGTAATTATTTTTTTATAAAAAGGCTACGAAATGGAACCCTTACAATAATTAATTTTTTTTTTTCAGGTACGTAATGTAGATCAAGTTAACGCAATATTCCTCGAGAAGGTAAGAAGATAAATTAACTAGCACTTAGGTGTAATAGGTACAACATGATTTTTCTGCCGGAATAATAGCCAATTTCAACTCTCTAACAATCAGATCACGAAATAATATTGCGTTTACAACTTATTTCGTTAGCTTAATGAAATTCGCAGTGGGTACCATCAGACCTTATGAATTTAGATTCACGATTGTAAATAACTCCTTTGACTCTCGTATAACAATACCATCAGCTCCAATCCAAATGATGCAATTCAATTTAGGCGGTCAATTCTATCCTATCGAAGTTATTTGATTTTTTTTCATGTTTATTGTCAGACAACATATTTCGGGGTCAAGGTCGATTGCACCCCCCCCCCCCTCCCCCCGTTGGGCTCACAAAAAGAAATACATAGTGGACATTGGGCAATATAGATAATATAAAACATGCCACATATATATAAATAGTTACAATAGTTAAAATAGTTTAAAAATCAAAACAATATTACAAGTATAACATTTTAAAATTAATAGTAGTATTATAAAAAAAAATACATAGATATAGAAAATAGAATTTAAAATGGAAGTCGCCCACCCATGTTACACCGTGCACATAAAGTGCGTGTGGATTCTTATTGAGCCAGATATCACACCGCCAATGATGTGGGCGATCTTCCTTTGTGTAAGAGGCATGATATGGCAGAGCGCCCCGTTCACCGAGCACCAAGTCCCCCTGGTGCCCATCACGAAGGGAAGGACACGGATGTCTTCCGTCGGGTACCGTCTCCTCACAGCCTCAAAGAAAGTTGGGGTGCTGTACTTCGCCTCTTTGCTCCTGTATGAAGCCCCCAAGGGTCTTGATTCCCACGGCACCATGACGTCCGAAATCACTACTGTGTCCCCCCTCTTCATGATTAAGTCGGGTTTCTTCAGTTCGCCCGACGACTCCCGAATATGCGGCTCCTTGTCCACACACCATCCCCTCGCGGTGGCCTCCCTGGCCAAGGCGTCGACCACTCTGTCCTGCTTCGCGCACCTCTTCCGGTGGGAAGCCGGACATCTCTGGAGAACGTGGCAGAGGGTCCCGCTCCTGGAGCATCCCGCCCGGCAGACGCGCGCCTCTGGTGGGTTGGATGGTAAACCCTTGGTGGGCAGGTAATTGCCGCGCAGCTGGATGGCCTTCACGTAGTCCCTGCCGCTCCAGAACGGCGGAGGGTAGTCGATCCAGCTGTTGCAGGCCGCCGGACAGTTTGCGTTGGACGTCGGGAAGCCAGCGTACGAGGTGGAGAACGCCTCGCCACATCTTGCAGCGGACCTCTCCGGATCAGCTGGCCATCCTCTTAGAATTCTTCGGAGTCTGTCTCGAAGGGGAGCCGAAAGATCGAATACGTCCCTGACTCGGGGACACTCTCTGAAGGCTAATGCTTCCAGCCTCCCGAGTAGTATTCCGGGAATTCTTTTCTCGAGGCAGAAAACTCCGAGACCTCCCATCTTCCGGGGTGTATACAAATACGCGTCCGCTGCCGTCCGGGGGAGGTGAAGGATGGTACGGATCTCCTTCTTGATCAGCTTGTCCGCCCCGACAAGCTGCTGGCGGTGGACTCTTGGGGTCTGAAGGGCGTAGACAATTCGGGGGACGAGGTACCTGGTGATGACTTCAAATTTTTGGTGTGGCTTGAGGGGCGCTCGACGGACTCGCGCCAGCTGCTCCGAGAGTCTATCCAGTCGGCTAGGAATGGATCCTTCGTGGTTGTAGCTCAGGTCGAGGTATTTCATGGCCCCAAGACCGAGCTGTTGCAGGGGAACACCGTCCACGTAGAATTGGTCCTTAGTGACGGTGTAGAGACGATTTTTTCCGGGAATCTTGGCAACGGAGATAGCTGTGCATTTCTTTTGATTTTGTTCAAGGCCCCTTCTTTTTAAAAATCCCCCGCAAAGTCGCAGCAGCTGAGCGGCGTCGGCTCTCGACTCGGCCAGTAGGATGAGGTCATCCGCATAGGCGATCGACGCGGTCCTCACTCCCTCTGCCTCCATAACAAGTTCAGGAGGCACACCCTCAAGCCATTCGTCCATCACCAGATTGAACAATAATGGTGACATAGGGTCGCCCTGTTTCACTCCGCGCCGGAATGGAATAGGCGACGAAGCGGCGCCGTCGAACTCCACCACGGTGTAGGCACCCGAGTAGTTTGCCCTGATGAAGTCCGCCACCACTGGAGCAACCCCGAACCTCCTCAGCGCTCTCTCCACGCTGTGGTGAGACACACTATCGAACGCCCTGCGAAGGTCGAGGCTGATGATATTGTAAGAGCGACTCTTCCTGCGGTGGTGACGGATGACGGTGTCCAGTGACATGCCATTGACTAGACATCCGTCCAGGGAGCGAAAGCCCCTCTGCAGGCTGTTGGTCTTAAGCCTGGACAACCGCGCGGCCCAGATAAAAATATAGGTACATCTATAGATATCAGAAACGACAAGGAGTTTAAGTTTCTAATAATATTTATATCCCTCTGGACAAGGTTAAAGGTAGGTCCACAATGTAATGTACCTGGTGCATAGCTTAGATACATTACATTATGAACCTACCTTTAACCTTGCCCAGAGGGTAAGTATCCTTTCGGAATACCAAGCTAATACATAACATATTAAGAACGCAATTAAAGAAATTAAGTTCTTAGTGTCAGTTGTTGTTTAGAATTGAAAATGTGCTTCACCGTGTTTTTTTAAACGTATCTACTGCTGAATAATAATTACTACCTTTGAATATAGTCCCCATCGAAAATAAAGCCTCGAAAGATGAAAAGAGTTGACAAATAAAGATCGAGTTGTTAGCGTACAGTTCTTGATGTAGCATAATAACAGAAAGTTACGAAAAGAAGCTATGTTGCTTTGTAATTTTAATCTCATCTGCTACTATCATTATGGGACAAATTAACTTC
>JAWQRP010002122.1:0-16538 GCA_033557875.1 Quadriops clusia | reverse complement strand
GGTCAGACATGTTATATGCAAATACTAAATAGAACCAGTGAGTATAGGACGTCATATCATAGAGATGTCACGTAATACATTTTTCGGGAGCTAAATATTGGGCAAATCTTTTTCAATCTATCATGACATGTGTGTCATATGCAAGCGAGGGCTGACCAAATCAATAGCTTTCCGAAGTCGATGTATAAGCATGCACCTGCAGGTAAATTCTCATGGAAGTATAATGTTTATGCTTCCATATAACCGCCTGATTGCGGCCCCATCACCAGCATAAATGGAATTAATTCCTTAAACGAACAATATTAGCCGATTAACATAGTTTCACTAGCCCTAGCTATGCAAGCTTACTTAAGTTACCGCAAATTGTGGGCGCTCCTGGAAATTTTCATCTGCTCATTGTATTCATTAATCTACGCGTGGATTATGCCTACAACACGCTGGGCCCGGGTCTTACATCAGTCCCGGACGATGATGTACTCAAATATTTTTTCCTAATCAGAAAAATCATCGCATTGGTGAAGTCTCTATGATATAGTCCCTATACTCATGGATAGTACTGAGCGTAAATTGGACCAGAAGTCGCAAATGTGTTTACACATTACTTTTTGTCGGACCGATTTTCAGAAAATAATTCCCCAGCGATCAGTTTTTCGTTTCCGTCTTGGTTTTATTTCGATACGACAAAACGATGGTTTTGCTGCCTACACACTCCGTTTTACCTGATAGGATTTATAGCATCCGACAAAACGTACGTTAAAACGTATAGTGTCAACCAGCCTTAACAAAAATGCTCATGACACGGAGGATCTATTAGGAAATACATAATTATAACAGTTATTGGAAACTCTAATGGACGCTACCTTTGTTTTTTTTACGAAAAAATGAAAGTATCTACAAGCGTTTTCTTTAAAATAACTTAAAAAATTAACTTTTTTCATTTTTAAAAATTTTTTTAATAGAACAATACTTTACAAAGTTTGTATTATTGAGCATTGTTTTTATTATAATAATTCACGAAATAAACTAATTCTAAATATTGTAATAAAATATTGGCCGAAATATCATCCCTGTTGGTTAGTAAAGAATTTTCTGAAAAAAATCAATACTATAAGGGAGGCAAATTGGCGCAGAATTTTATTTCATAATCTTGTACTGGGTAGTTCAACAAACAGTTTAAGTTAAAAATCCCAGAGACGGTTTTAACTTTTTTGAGAAAGACTTCAAAGTCCAATAACATTTTTGATCACACTTTACAAGCATGCAAAATGTTCTAATGGCCGAAACTTCCCAATTCAAATAAGTAATTTTAAAGCACATACTCGTACCTTTGTCTCTAAATTCCATACTTTGCGATTTTTTGTGCAGAGAAACCATATGCCAAGCAAGAAAAATATATTGCAACTGATGTGGTGTTAATACCTGAAGTTTGGTCTTTGTTTTGATTTTAAGAAAAGTGTAAAGAAAGAGATAATTGTATTAAACGGTCGTCTAAGGTTTATTTATAATTGCCAAATGATAAGTAACTTCTAAAATACTTCCATTTTTATTTATAAAAGTTAACGAAATGTCGACACTCTTCAGAGCCAAAACACGGTTGACACCTAAACCAACTATTGACAATAAAATAAAATGTTTTTTCCAAGAAATTTTGCAACATGCCTAATAATTATACACGTTATATTGATTTGATTGATTCATTGATTAATATTAAGTATGGTGTTCGAAGCAACAAACACATTTATTCGCCATATTTGACAATTGAGGGCTTTTCCATAAACTATTCCTTAAAACTGCGAAAATACTTGAATATTAAAAGACGGTAGATAAACGTTTTTTAAAGATCAAAACCTGCAACAACATCTCTGCTTCATTGTATTTTCAAATTCTAGGTATTACCTGTCATTACGACTGATGTTTCACGATTTCTATTGGTCCGTTGGCTCTATCATAAACACATAACGTAAATATGGTTGCCTATGCGTAAGAATTTTTAATTTTTCCACACTGCACAGTTTAGGAAACTTTAAAATAAACATTGTATGCCAAATGAGAGCGTCTAGTTCCCTAATTATATTTTATTCCTTAACTGACCGTACATATATACGTAATCAAAATTTAATTCGGCAAATCAATAATATTTAACACTGTTCTTGTTTCAGCACTTCTTTGAATTGCCTAGTGGTTGAGTCCGATGGGGGCTGCTACTCGGCAATGTCCCCAACAGCTATGAGGCTGGAGAGCCCTCCTTGTGCTAACAACAATAACAACAACAACAGCGCATCAGGCGACGAGCTGGCTCTCCTCGCCAAACTGGAGGAGGCCAACCGAATTTTCGAGTCCGATGCTAAGTCGCTCAACTCGCTGAGCGGAGCATCGGCCTCTGGCCACTCCAGAAAAAGTTCGGACACTTCTCAAATTTCCCTTACCTCAGGTATTAACACTTATACTTCTTGAAACTCACTTTTGTTGCGACTGAAAACGGAATTCAGAGCAGGATAAAAGCAAACACACTGTACCTATTTCTCTTTTGTATTAATCGAATGTGCTTTCCATTATTTCTTATTGCGTAATAATTTTTACCTAATCTCAGAATTAAACCCGTGGAGCATAAAAAATCAAAAAGCTATCAGTGGTATTCTCTAAAAATAAACTTTTTTGTTTAAAGAAATGATTGCTTTGAATTCCAATTGTTACTCATGGGGATACCTTTACTCAGTTGTCTTTTTACGTAGGACATTTTCAAGTTACTTATTTATTTGTTCTAATTTGACTTAAGACCCTGCAGTTATGCGATGAACAACTAAATCGTAGAATCAAAATACTGTAGTTCATATAACCTGTTATTGCTAATTTAATTGTTATTGTTTTGACAAAGACCATCATAATTCTAATTTATTTTGGCAGTATGCCTGTTCGATAAAATTGCGTAAACTCTTCGGGGCAACAAATACCAAATTAGTGATTACAAATCAAACTGCACTTTAAGTGTCTCTAGCCGGTTATTGCTCCGACCAATCTTTGACCATCAACCAAAGGTGCCCTATTGAAAGTTTGGCGACAGGAGATCCGCTTTGTAAGAACGAATGCGCATCCAATTTTTAGTTACAATCTCGAACAGATTAAACAGATTTTCAACTACCTGGATTCTAAATCGCGTCATCTTTTATCTACAAACAAAGCTGTGTGCATACTTTAAGTTCTACTTTTTCTGTAAATCTACCTATGTCTATTAGATATTGACCAAACCTCTTTTAATAAATGCGTATACTTACCCTGTGAAATTTGCCTCGATATTATTATCTAACCATATGTGTTTTAAACTAAAGTTAAACATGTCTTCTAGTCGTTTTAAAAAGAAATTAGGTTTACCTGGTAAGTCAAGATTTAATTACCTGTAATTTCATGAAATTCTATGCGAAAGTGCTAAATATTATCGCCGCGAAAAAGGTTCACAATCGAAAAAATATTTCGCTTCGATTTCGTCTCATCGGTATAGAACTATCAAGTTATTATTTTCTGAATCATTAATTATGCTGATTATTTCTATACTTCGGTAAATTACTCATAAGTTAAACTGCGATCAGTTGTTCACTCTCCATATATTTTTAAAAAGTAAATTTTTACACCGTTCTATTTTTAAAGAGAACTTATTTATTATTCCTGTAAAAGACAACACTGTTTAGGTACCTATAGATTATTAAAATGGAATTATGTTTCCCCTATTTATATGAAATTTTAACAACTTACAGGTTATATTAATTTGGTGTTATACTTTTGAGAGAGAAACTGCTTAAATATTTATGTTATCTACGAACAGAACATTCAAACATATTTTCCTTCTTATTTTAAGCAATGAAAGGTGGAAAAAACAATCACTGAAAATCCCCATGGTAAATTTGATCTCAAGTTAGTACAATACTCTGGAAACCGCTTAGTAACCGCCAATTATAAATTGTCTTCTATCTTGACATCTTGCATCTATATGTTTAACAATAAATCTTTCAATAATATGTGTAAATGCAAAAATTAGTTAATAAATACTATACAAGCAAAGTATTATCATATTATATAGCGTATGAAGTATTATTCCTGTGAGGTACTGCAATAATACAAACTGTTTACTACTAATGACATATCCACATTAAATAATCGTTTTGTTTCATCGCAGGTACTAGTTCGACTCAAGACAAGGTCGAAGATGGAGAAGATCTTTGGAGCCTTTGGGGTCGAATCGTTACGGACTGGGACACATACTGGAAGAAGCATAATGCCCAAGTCCGAGAACTTGTGCGAAGGGGCATTCCAACACATTTCCGAGGCATTGCCTGGCAGCTATTATGTTCAGCTACCGAATCTCAAGAAAAAAAATTATTTGTCGAATATATCAAAGTTAGTAGATAAACATATCAATTACGAAAAAATGATTTTCTCTTATATACACCATCGCAACGCAAATAATTACACGAATTATTCTTTTCTTCAGACAAAGTCTCCCTGCGAAAAGGTAATAAGAAGGGACATTGCCCGAACATATCCAGAACACGACTTCTTTAAAGAAAAGGATGGCTTGGGTCAGGAATCTCTTTTTAATGTAATAAAGGCCTATTCTCTACATGACCGTGAGGTGGGGTATTGTCAGGGATCTGGATTTATTGTAGGACTTCTACTTATGCAGGTGCGTAAGATAAAAATGTATTATAACAATGGTGTTCCATTTTTTAAATAAGCTAAATGTAAAAATATGTAACGACTACAGAGCACGATATACACTCTAAATTTAGAAAGTGCCATTCCCCAAGAGTTACTAAATAACCCAACCCTGGGGTGTGTAGCGCGTTATGGAAATTAAATTGCTTAGCTCTAAATCTAAATTAAACTGTTAAATTAGAACTGAATTATATAATGTATTTGTTATCTAGATGCCGGAAGAAGAGACTTTTGCAGTCCTAGTGAAAATTATGGAGGAATACAGAATGAGGGATATGTTTAAACCTACCATGGCAGAATTAGGTCTATGTATGTTCCAATTAGAAAGTCTGGTCTCTGAACATTTGCCAGATTTGAACCAACACTTTGCTTCTCAAAGCTTCCACACCTCCATGTATGCGTCTAGTTGGTTCTTAACACTATTCACGACTGCACTTTCCTTACCCCTTGCCTGCCGAATAATGGATGTGTTCCTCTCTGAAGGGATGGAAATTATTTTTAAAGTGGCCCTAGCAATGCTTATACTTGGAAAAGATGATTTAATGTCCCTAGACATGGAAGGAATGCTTAAGGTACGTACACTTTTAAAAATAATTACAAATTTGACATTGTCATTTGATACAATTTCATTTTCATTAATATAATACACGTATATATGAAACTGCAACGTTCACTTTCCTCTCAATTAACAATTGTCTTCATAAACACAAAACAATCTATAGCATTTTTAAGGTTCATTTAACTTGGCTCACATTACAATACTTTGAAAGATGTAATCAAGTGTATACGCCTTATCTACTTTTATAGCATACTTGCATGCACATGTAGTTTTATCTAGAGTATAATGGTACAGTCCTTTAAAACATGTGAAATATGTAAGATTAAGGTTTAAAATCTGTTATCACTTAAAAAGTATGAATTTATCAAAATATGTAGATTTGTTCACAAGTGCAGTAAGTACATATCTGCTAATTGTGAATATACTGTAAAAGTGTCTCTAGATTCTCTTGTTTAACCTTACATTACGTTTACAGTTTTTCCAAAAAGAACTCCCTTCAAGGGCAGAAGCTGACCCAGAAGGATTGATGCAATCTGCATACAATTTAAAATATAATGCTAAAAAGATGAAAAAGTTAGAAAAGGAATATAATGTTATTAAATCGAAGGAACAAGAAGAAATGGCAGAACTAAAGGTAATTATTAATGATAATAATAGAACGGATATCTGTGGTAATAGTAATTAAATTTTTTAAAATTGTAAATGTATGTACCTATTTTTATATAATTTTACCTTAATAGAAATTACGAACGGAAAATAAACAACTAAGGCACAGGTGTGAAATGCTTGAAGAAGAAAGTAGAAGTCTTGCTGATCGTTTGGTAAGGGGTCAAGTAAGCAGGGCTGAGGAAGAAGAAACAACATTTGTTGTTCAACGAGAACTTGATGCTCTAAGGCACACTCATCTGGAGACAACCCATCAACTTGCCCTTGCCCATGAGAAAATACGTTCCTTATCATTAATGATGGAAGAAACGGTAAACACAGCTTTTAATGACAAAAAATAAATTAAAACATTTTTCACGTAAACATTTATTTTCAAAACAATTTTTTTTAGCATACTTCAAGGCAGTCATCCATTGAAGAAATTTCTTTAAAGCAAGAACAATTACAGCAGAGAGAAGAAATGATTCAATGCCTGCAAGACGAACTAGTTAAAGTTAGATTGCGGGAAGCCGAGAATGACGCATTAAACAGGGAATTGCGTGCTCGGATTCACGAACTGGAGGAAGACAAAAAGACTTTACGAGAAACAACCCCAGACAACAGCGTAGCACACCTTCAAGAAGAATTAATTGCTGTGAAGTTGAGGGAAGCCGAAGCAAACTTGTCCTTAAAAGATTTACGGCAAAGAGTTTCAGAGCTTAGTGCTCAATGGCAGCGGCATTTGCAGGTTAGTAAAAAATGCTGAAATATATTGAATTAACTTATTGGTTTACGTGATAGTTAAGAGTGTCATCACTTTTCAATTAATTTTTCAACCATGTTATAGAAGTAAATATTAATAATTATTTAACGGTAGATTGTTGTGAAAAATAAATAAAAAACATCAAGTACTTCAAAATCAAATAGAACCATCTCAATATAATAATAAAGACTTTAATTTGAATACAATTTTAAGGAACATAAACAAGAACCATCCGCTACTAGTGATGCCCTTAGTACTCCCAAAAAGTTGTTATTCTGGGAAAACAGGAGTAATGAGACCCAAAAACTCGAAGAGGAATTAATGACAACTAGAATAAGGGAAATGGAGACTCTTACTGAAGTAAAGGAACTTAGACTAAAGGTACATTTCGCACTCCTTGCCCCAAAAGGAAATCTATGTAAAGTGAAAATCATTTCTTTCTAGGTAATGGAATTAGAAACGCAAGTTCAAGTAAGCACCAATCAATTGCGCCGTCAAGACGACGAAATCAAGAGGCAACGAGAACTGTTAGAAACTGCCGAGATAAAAGATAGAGAAGCTGCCGCCCGGCTCTTGGACGAACAACGACATTATGCAGACTTAGAAAGCAAAATGCAAGAAGAAATGATGAATGCCAGGATTAGGGATGCTGAGAAGACGCAGGCTGTGGCGGAATTAACACAGAGAATAAGTCAATTAGAGTTGAAGGTTAGTTGTAATCAAATGGCAAAAAGTACTATTAGTAATATTTACTTTAAATTTCAGAATGAAGAAATCGCAACAGAAGGTGAACTAAGAAGTCATTCCGTTGACGACAGTGAACGTGTAAGGGATTTGCAGGACAAGGTTGCAGATCTTCAAGCTGAGGTAAGTGCGAAATAAGAGACTACAGTTCTACATTATACTAAACAAGATTGTTATAATATTAATAAGTGCACTGGCTTTGCTTAATCTTGTGAATAACATTTATTTTATTGTACATACGTAACTAAATAGGAAAATTTTAATTCAGTGGCACATCATATTCGTTGTTTAAAACAAATAAAACCAATATTATCTATTTCTAGTTACCAATAAATTTCAACAGGGTTTACACTATGTTAAGAAAATCACAATAAACATTTCTTTAATTTCGACAAATATTTTAATGTAATGAATAAATGTACAATTAATATTAAAGATTTTATAAAGACAGATTTAAATAAACTACGTATCACCTAGAAATGAAACTTGCCACTGAATTTCATTATATAAGAGCTATCATTTACATTTTAGTTTAAAACTCTGCTAATAATTTCTTGTGCAGTTTCCAACACCTATTACTAGTCCGGATACAGAGCCCTGGAAGTGGCTCGAGTAAGTCTAGAATACTACTAATGCTTTCTATCCCTGTTCAGCATGGAATTGTTAATAAGACATATTTTGTTTTAAATATATTATTTACTGGATATTATGAAAGCATGTTCGATAAACAATCTAATATGATACTAATATGATATTTAGAAAGTTTTTACTGTTATCCATAGAAATTTGATGTGGTCATTTCAGAAGATACTGTGTTAATCAATAAGATTTAAATGCTTTTGAACACTTTCTTCTGAAATTTTCACTGTAATTTTGTGTTTATTTGTTGTACTATCTTGTACCTAAAACTTGATGTTTTGGTTAAGAAATGCATGAACAGCTATGTTAAATGTAAATAACTACCTAGTAGGGATATTAATACTAATGCAAGGAAAGGTAACATATACAAAATAATGAGTAATTTGCAGATTTTCACGGTTATCCTTTTGTATAATAATAGATTTAGAACAATTTTAAGGCGAGGGATAGATAATTCAAATTACCTTTTGTTTTATCAAACACATATGTCGTGTTAAATATGTTTTATAGTACTTACATTATCAAAGCTGATTGGTCAAAGAATTAAAAATGAACAGTATAACAGTGTATGCTGTATGAAGTGACATTATTATAGAAGAATAAATCTCTGAGTTCAGAATAAATATCACTATGTTAATCATAGTTTCAGTTAGTAATTACGAAGATACTTACTTTATAATATGTGAATTATAAAACTTCCAGGAACAGGAACATCAGCAAATCTGCTTTCACTGAACCGCTATAATTTGTATTTTTTAAATCCCTACAAGGTAGAGTCCTCGAATCTTCATATACAGCATGCTATTCTAATAATTGTGTTATATTATCACTGTGAGATGCAATAAACTGAAGTACTACTCTATAATCAAGAAATTATCATAAATCAATCTCTAGAAGCATTATGTATCTTTGTTATCGGACCAATTTCTCCTCTGTGCTAAAGCGTGGATTTCACTTATTTCATTTTTCAGGTCATGAGGTTGGAGTCTTTCAAGGCAAGATGGATAGGCAATGGTAGCAGCCGCCTGCAACAAGAACGATCTTTGTCCGTAGACAGCAACGATGAGGATATCAGGATTCGTCTAGATGACCCTTCCCTAAGGTTAAACATAGCAGAATCCCCTAGTCCCCAGTCAGATTTAATGGAACTTAACTTTAACGATTTAAACTCCCCTAATCAACAAAACTCCGAAGCAAAAGGTGATGCAACTTTAAAAGCTGATACTAACATGAACACACATTCCCTGACAGATGCACGTAGACTTGACCAAAGTGCGTCGCCTCGAGTCTGACACCATGACTGAAATTTAGTGTAATAGTAGACAGTCCAATTTAGAATTATTGTACTTGTATATTATTGTGTATGTAACTTTCAGTCCCACAAAAATTTGTATAATTTTGTTTAAATATCTATTTGTTAGTATTTTTTCTAAACAACAACTAAAATATTCATTCTTCAGAGTCATTATTATTTAATTTCCAAAATGCAGTAACAGTATTAATAATTTCTATACTTACATGAATATAACATTACATTGAACATTACTATACATGTTTTAATTGTGGGTGCTGAAAAGTTACCATGTTGGAGAATGTTCTACTTTCTATGTTGGGTAGATGATGATTTCTGTGCCAAAATAACCACTATTATAAACCTTCCAGTTTGGTTTTTTCATAAGCAAAAAATACTGAAATCAAAAATCATGTATTGCATATCCTATTTTGACAGCAGGTTGAGACCCGTTATGTCTCTTTCGAGATCGTAATCCCTGTGACCACTCACCCTTGTCTTATGAATTATCTTATCACTTTACATAAACTAGAACATTCCAGTAGAAACATTACTCAAAAGTTCTATGAATATCAGAGGCATTGCTTTAAGAATATATTTTTTTAATTATCCGAAATTTTGACTTAATTGTTTGAAAATTGGAACAAAATTTTGCCTTTGATAAACAACATAAATTAAAATTATTTGTAAATATATTTCCATGGCATACTCCATAAGGTTATTTTAGAACATTTTTGTATTATTATCTTAAAGTTTATTATTTGTAAACTAAAAGTATAGTAATTCTTAATAAGTTATATAGGTATTCACTAAGATATAATTTCTTCAAAGACACAAAGTGTAGAATATTTGCTTCGATAAGCGTAATGTATAATTAGGCTGCAAGTATTATAGAAATAGAACCTTTTAATAAGTTGTAGTCATTCTGGAATTATTGCAATTCATTACTTTTTTTAAAAAGCTCATTCTATATTTAATGTGATTATTTTGCGTCCATATAGCACCTCTATACTTAGATTAGTATTATTTTACATTTCAATATATTATGTTAGGAGTAAACAATTCCTTATATTATTTTTGTACTTACCTAATTTTACAAACTTAAAATATTAGATTTTTAATCCAGTATTTAATTATGGCTTTTAAAATGTAATTACTCCATTAAAGCAAAGCCAGTAAAAAATGGTTTGAAGATAATATTGCTTTAAAGAGATATTATTGTATTTCCTCTTTCTTCTGAATGATGTGCTAATTTAGATTTAATTTAAGCAATAAGTAATAATTTTTATTCATATTTCTATTAGTCAGTAGTTGCTGAATTCATCCAAGCAACTACTTTAATTTATTTTGGATGGAATGTGTTATGGAACGTTAGCAAAATAGTTATTTTAGAACCCACTAGAAATAATTTATATTTAAAATTTAGTGAGAAAATATAGAAAATGTTAGATGTAGTTTTTTCTAATATCTGTGTTAAAATAGTCTGGTGTGGGCAACAAAAATTGAAGATAAAAAAGAATTTTTAATGTTAAAAAATTAATTAAAGGTCACATAACATTTATAACTTTATATTTTGTACTTTGTTTTATCTTGTTGCTTTTTTTTTGTTATATACTCTATTTAATTCGAAACTGTGCAATCATTCCACGGAAAGGGCAAAAGTGTATTATTATTGTTAATAAAAATTTTATTTTAATGTGAAATACTCGAAATATGTTTACATTATTGTGGCAATTTTTTAAAGGTTAATTTCCTTGTGATTTTCATCCATTTAAATATTTATTTACAAAGTTTTTAATGTTTGTTATAAATAATTTTCCTTAATATGTAATATCAGCAATAAAGATTTAATGTTGCAGAAATATTCACTTACATTTATAATACCTTCCTTAATCAAATCTAAGAATTCTGTCATCGACAAGTAGGGAGTTTGTAAAATAATCCAGTTTCAAACAAAAGGGAGAAATCACATTTAACAGTTATCAAAATTTAAAAAATGTAATTGTAAATAATTTTATTATAGTCAATATGTCATAACTTACTATTCGACTTTGTTAATTTTAACTGTCCCATCTCTTATGTAAATTAATTCAATAGAAGACAGGAGAGATGCATTTAACACTATAATTGTATTCCTTCAACATAGTAAGCAATAGTTGGCAGAATTTCAGGGATTCTTAGATCCTAATTCAATGTACAATAACATGAGCATTGTACAATACAATAACAATAATTATAATTGAAAAATTAAAAGTAAGTATGGTAATAATACAAACAATAATATAATAAATAGCACCTTCATAGATTTTTTTTAACTTTGAATGTATATTGTAAGTTCAGAAATCTAAATTGTCGAAAATACTTGTTCCTCCATCTCCTTCCTATTTCATTCCAATAGGAAGATTAGATTTTATTTAACAGCCACGTCTCTTTTATGCCCTCTCCTTTAATTCCTCCTAAAACTCAAAATTTTTTATAAAATTCCTTTTATAGTATGTAATTAATACCGTCTTATTGTATTCATCAATAAGGTATATAAATTCTTGTGATAGGCAGAGGGAACTCATAAGTCCCGCTGCTTTTTTCTCAAATTCAAACATGTCCACTATCAGATTCGTTTTTTAAAATTGTGTTAATTTGTGTAATAAAAAAAAACAAATATACAAAATTTCAATGTGTGGGCATCATTCTGAAAAATTGCCATATATTATATCTGTGGTTGCCTTCCAGGTCCCGGACATGAGTGAGATTATTTGTGGTCAGGTAAAAGTATTAAATTTATATATTAAAAAAATCAACTCAATTGTGTAAGATATTTGTTATTGTTGTTTTAAATAAACTCAGACACCAATATAATACAAAGATTTACATGGAATGTTTGAATGAATAGAATTAAAGCAAAATATTTGAATGTACTGTGTATAAGGTACACCAAATTACATTTTAAATGTCACAGATTTGGATACAGCATACATACTATCTATATGGTCCTATAACAAAGAAATATTCTTATATTGCGTTGACTAGATGTATACATAACTGTAATTATTATACAATGAAACCTCGCTTTATCGT
The DNA here is from genome assembly GCA_033557875.1 of Quadriops clusia. Classification (NCBI taxonomy): domain Eukaryota; kingdom Metazoa; phylum Arthropoda; class Insecta; order Coleoptera; family Hydrophilidae; genus Quadriops; species Quadriops clusia. The sequence continues at coordinate 4,115 of JAWQRP010002122.1, read as the reverse complement.
TTTCGTAGGGACCGGTTAGAAAAAATGATTATCACAGGATGACGTCATAGCGAACTAATGAAAAAATTAGAAATAAGCAACTACACGTTAAGAAAACTTATTTATTTATAATATTATATTAATACATACCTACTTATGTAAATTATGTAAAATAATTTAAAAAAATAGATTTAATAATAGTTTTTTTAGAGTCAACAATTTTTGTTCGCTACTTTGGGTAAAATAATGTCTATTTTCCAAATTATTGAGCAATTTCTGCTTAGTTTGGGAACGCATTTCTTGTTTATACATATTTACCGTTAGGCCGGATATTAAAGAATAATGCTCTAATAAAAAAAAAAAAGTGTTATTAAACTTTCAAAGAGTATCAAGACCATTAGAACGAATAATGCGGTAAAACATGAAAAATCCACGATAAATGCAGTTTGTAATTACATTTATTACATAGGCATTTGTTGGGAACATAGGCAAAAGACGACATATGCGGGAAAACGAAACTTGCAGGATTGAATAACCGAGGTTTCACTAAATTTAACAAATTAAAACAACTGTTGTTGTAAATGGACTAAATATTTGTATTACCTTTACACTTTAAGATCTAATGTGAGATTTATTTTTAAAAAACTTTCACCTAAGTATAAGAAGAATATAGATATTTTAACGTCAATTTATAATTTAATCATGGATTTAGAAAAGGATCGACTCCTCTCAAATTTAAAATTTTTTTTAACCCTGTTTATGGTTTTTAAAATTCTCAAATTGTTTATGGCTTTAGTTTTTTGCTTTTCAATAAACCCTTTAAAATCAAGTTTACCGTCAATATCTACCCCCCAAGTACGCGAAAGAGTTTATTATTTCAATGTGTTGTCAACACTGTTGACCATCGATTGTTATAGGATTATCAGGAATATTTAATTGTTTTTGATTTTGTGGCTTCAGAATAGGACAAACTAAACTGCGTTTTAGTTCCTCCGGGATTTCCTTATTAGTTATAAAAGAGTTGAAGATGTCCAGAAGACAGTTCAACATTACATCGGGTAAGTTAAAAATAATATCATAGAATACATTGTCTAGTGCAGGGACCGATTTGGAGTTTTTAAGTGCAAATTTCAATTCCTCAATTGAGAATCGGTCTCTCGGGTTCACTACATAGTTTATTTTTCTTATCAACGGTGGTAGGGGAGGAAAGTATAAATCTAAAAACATCCTTTCTTTCTGAATGTGGTGAAATTCTATTTACAGCTGGATAAAAGGCTCCTTTATATTTTCTAAGATTTGCCCATATTTTTACATTTCGAGTGTTCATGTTAAAGAATAACTTTTTTGTTCTCTTTTTAATGGCTTTCAAATGGTTGAAATTAGTGAGAGAACAGATTTTTCTAAATTCCTTAATTACTTTACTTCTCAATTTTATCCATCGATCACAGTCTGTATCCCACCACGGTGCGAGTTTGAATGATTTACTTATTATTTTTGATTTGAATTTTTTAATAGCTTTATCCGCTGCCCCAATATCATCTCTTATATTCATCATCAAAAAGAGAACGAAATGATTCCCAGTCCGATCTTTTAGTGTTGTAAATTTTTGTATGCCTGCCCTCCCATTTCAAATTTAATTTTCATTAACGAATGATCGCTTAGAAATGATTGGTCTACAATGCACCATTCCGTATGTAGAATAATGTTTTCAGAAGAAAAAGCCTATGTAGGTATTGTCTTGATTGGCATTACCGATCCTGGTAAACGTTTCATCATTTAAAAGTAACCAATCTTTTTCTGAAGCAAACTTCATTAATATATTACCATTATTACTATTATTCTGCGAACCGCAAGTTCTATGATGGGCATTAAAATCCCCCATGATTACAAATGTTTTGGTTTATTTCATTTAGGACTGTTGGATTTAATATACTGTTTGGAGGATTATATATTAAGACTATATTCTTACCCAATGCATTGATACTCTGAAATGATCTGTATTATTAATTAATAATTTAACTCCAAAAGTAATGTTATGTTTTATTAGGAAAAGTAGTCCACCACCTCTTCCTCTAGGTCTATCTCATTTCACTAAATTATAATTTGGGAATTTAATGCAGTACTCTGTGTTTAGAAGAGTTTCACAAAAAGCAAATATATGGATTTCGTTATTATTAATAAAATTAATTATATCTTGTTTCTTAGAGGATATATCCTGTATATTAATAAAATAAATAAAAAATATCGTTATTCTGCATCCGTGACATTATTTACTTAATCAATTAAGGATGAGGTAGAGGATCTGATTTTTTTCTGTGTTATATCTATTCAGTACACATGCGACAGCTGTGGCGAGAGGACGTGTTCTGTACTGCTCCGCTATCGATAACGTTACGACAATCACCAACTACAACAGTTGACAAAAACATAAGTATAATAAACTGAGTTTGTGATTCTACGTATATCTAGACAGTTGCGTGTGTTCCATCGAGGTGTTATGCGCCGATACATTTTTGTTTCAAACAGAGTTTTAAGTGTCGATATATGGCAGCCTCTAAAGTCCGGACGAATAAAATCGGAAAAGAAAATAGTAATAGGATTAAAAAAAATATTTAAAAAATATGACACGCACTCCACCTGGGTCTTTTCCAATTCTATACGATCCATCTCTTGTCAACAACATGAACTATACCCAACCGACAGCAAACACCTATTACGTATCACAACCAGTGGCATATCCACAGAATATGATGCTCGGCGAGCAACACCAACAACCACTACTAGGGAGAAGAACTTTGAAGAACTAAGTGACGGTACTCAGGATGACATCGAAAATACAGAAGCAGAAAAATTACCCAAACCACCCCCAGTATTTGTACGAGGTGTAAAAAATATTTCACCTCTTACAAAATTGCTGGCAACAATTGCTAAAGACCAATACAAGATCAAGACTCTAAACGATGACCAGGTTAAAATCCAAGCAAAAACAAGAGAGGACTACTCATGCACAGTGAAAGCCTTATAAAGGAAAAACACAGAATTTCACATATATAGCTTGATTGAAATTAGAAACTTTAGAGTTGTACTAAAAAATATGCACTATTCGGTTGACACTGATGAACTAAAAAGAAATATAGAAGATAAAGGACACTCCGTAATCAATATTTGGAATATTAAACATTATAAAGACAAGACTCCATTACCCATGTTTTTTGTAGACTTGAAACAAGCAGAGAACAACAAGAAAATATATGATCTAGAATATTTACTCCACCATAAAGTGAAATTCGAACCACCAAGGCAAAAACGTGAAATCCCACAATGCGCCAATTGTCAGCGCTATGGACATACCAAAAGGTATTGTCACCTGAATCCTCGATGCGTGAAATGCACAGGGGACCACGCAACCAGCCAATGTCCGAGAACTGTGAAATCTGCAGAGGTACAATGCATCCTGTGTGAGGGCAATCACCCAGCAAACTATAAAGGCTGTATGGTATATAAAGAACTACTCAAAAAAAAGTATCCCCCATTGAGACCAAAGTAAACAACACAACTCACAGGCAAGTCAGACCAAATGTTACCTACGCAGACATAACTAACAATCAACGTGAAGACGTTCCAAAAATTAAGAATGCACAAAATAACAATAATGAATATCCAGCTTCATCTACGACTGAGTTATCAGAGTTAAAAGATATGATGAAAGGACTTGCTCAACAAATGGGAACAATGTTAAACCTACTAACAACCCTCGTCACCAAATTAAATAAATAAATGAGTAAATATTTTAAGATTGCAGTATGGAATGCTAATGGGTTAGCAAACCATGTAGATGAGATTAAGACTTTCATAGTAAATTACAAAATTGACATACTTTTAGTATCTGAAACTCATTTCACCAAAAAAAGCTATATTAAAATACCGGATTATATAACTTATAGCACGTTACATCCGGATGGAACCGCCCCTGGTGGCACTGCAATTATTATAAAAAAATCAATTAAGTGGCAGCTAGCTCACGTGATTTTTACAAATGTAAACAGTACCCCCCTTACGTACGTATCTCACCCGCAAAGGACCCTGCCTTGAAGCGGAACTCTTCTAATGCATCGCTTTAAATATAAACAGATAAA
>JAWQRP010002121.1:0-16546 GCA_033557875.1 Quadriops clusia | reverse complement strand
TGCATGTGTGTATAATAACAAAATTATTCAAAAGTCGCTCTGAATCCTAATGTGAATCTGTCTTATCTTGTCTAGTGCAACTTAGAAACATGCGAGAAAGTCGAGTGGAGACCACTCCATATTTATTTATTATAATGTTCAATAATTAACATCTTTTTTAACGTCCCAGTTTCTCTTCAATAATTTTAAAAGGTATTTATGACATTTTTAAAATTTATTGAGGCTTAACAGCTGTTGCAACTTGCCGATTCTCATATAAAAAGTACCATAACAAACATTGTTTAGATATGCTGTTAACTGTAAATCTATATAATGTTTTTACATATTATCGACTTATTATTGCAATTATTGAATATTTTTTGATTAAATCTACACAGAACATATTAAAGCGTCATCGCTATAAAATTAAATTTTTAATTTAAAATATAATCTGCATTGGTCGTTACTTCATTATAGCATAACCATAACCGTGATTATGGTTAACTACATGTATGTAAACGCAGATATGTACATAGATATCAATAAAAGTGGATTCGCACATACAATCGCAACAATAATAACAACACATAATAATCTAATTAGTAATAATCTCTGTAATTCCTATATATTTAGGTATAAACAGCACAGCGCAGCTCAATGATTTAAAACCAAATTTAAGCGTTTTAAATCCTTAGAACTTAATAACCACTCGACTAAATGCTAATTAACGCATTTAATGGCTTTTTACACTCAATTATAATTAAAATTGGGTTACTAGTATCAAATTGCCGGGCGAATTATTTTCGGGTGTAATTGACTAACAATGGGCATGCATTAGCCGCGAATGCGCCTTCATAGATAGTGACATAACCGTTTCTTCACATTCTTCGCGGAGTTCGAACCTATGGCATATCCATTTACAAGCAGAAATAAACGCTTATCGTTAGTACCTAATAAATTAACAACAGGAACTTGCTGGTATTTACAACGCCACTTCTGGAAGACAAATTCATTTCTCCTAAGCAGTAGGTTTATGTTTTTCCCAACAATTGCCCCCGGCAGATGTAAATTATTCGAAATAACTAGTTTAACTGCCTTATGAAATGAGCGATATTAATTGAAGAGATGTGAGAATGTGTTCCGCGTCGTTTTTCAATAATTGCAGCAAAAAATGAGCTGATGTGCGTCGATCACTCGCTGGGAGGCCTCGAGGAAGAATTCTGCAAATGTTGCTCCCAATTGAGTTTTGAGGGGGAACCGTTAAATGTAAATTTTTTTTGTTTGCTCAATTTTGGCTAGCACTTAGGCCGCATACATACATACATATTTTCGTTGGGTGTTTCCTCATTGCGACTGTGGCCGCCAGCAAACAGCCTAAATTCACAAATAATTGTTTAGAAAAATTATTGAGTTTGCTCCAGATTTGTTATATTATATGAGTATATATTTTATTAGTTCATAATATATTAAATAAACATAATATATTGCTCAATTAGAATCCTGTAAAGTGATACATGACGTTAAACGAAGTGAAAACCATTTAATATTATTATATCACGTTAGTCCTTACACAGCTTGCATAAATTTTCATTATCACAATTTATTGAGCTCTTAACGTAGACAGGTATAATATGGCTGGGATAAATAACAAGTAGCGTTACAACAATCGCATTTAGCAATAAATAAATGTGATATCCATCAGTGTCCCTTTGCCATGCAAATAAGGAGTTGATCGTGAGTACTCCAAAGATAATTTAAGTGCCGGACTTGTTCCGATTAAGAGACTTTACCGTATGTGCCAGCGTTGTTGCGAAAAAGGAATGAAGTATCCGAAGACGATAATTTAAGACATAAGGATTCCATCCTCCGTTAGTGGAGAAGAATATCGCAACCTTATAAACCGGTCGCCACTTGGTCACTGGAGTAACAACATTGCAATGGGTATGTCCGACGATACGCGAATAATGCCCAACCCCATTGCATTGAAGAAAAGGAACTTTGAATGAATCGAATCTCCAACTACGGTGATGCTAAAGCGCTAAATATCAATAGAGCTAGGATAAAGTTTCCATTTATATAGAATATATTGTAAAATCTAGTACCTTTTTGGTAATAGGTATTTTAGTTGTGAATTCAAAATCTTACAAAATATTTTCAATATTTACAAAGTAGCATACTGTTGTGATTTTACTCTACTGGATTTATCAGTTATCATAACAAAATCGATCTCCTTTGAACCAAGTAAAATTTCAATCAGGACCAGTTTTTTTCAATATTATTTTGAATTAAAAATATATTGTTATAGGTAGATACATCCTGTCAAGATATGTTTCATACGGATTAATCAAATAAGCCAATACTTTATTTATAAGCACAGATAACATTATCACAGCTAACACTATCATAGCTATTTAAATAAATTTAAAATCCCCTAATCCCCTATCCTCTTATACTATGACCATAATTTTACTATAATTACTTTACATCATTAAACCAGATTTTCTACTTGATAAGGAAAGGATTAATGCATAAAACGAATAAAAATAATGTTGACCTCTTTAATCACGAATTATTTCAAAAATAGCCTATTTCTCATCATATTACCAATTGAATTCATCATCACTAAAATATTTGTACATTCTTATTTTTGTGATCGGAAGCGATCAGCTCCAATTGAGGCGTTATAGTCAACCCGGATATCCACTTAAACTTCCCTGGACCGTCTCCCAAGCCCCCCAAAGCTCTAACAAACTCCCCATCCTCCTTAAACACTTGCACTCGTCCATTTCCGGAATCCCCAACCAAAATAAAGCCCAAAGGATCCACAGCTACTATCTCCGGAGACCGAAACTGGCCTTTATTCTTCCCCATCGATCCGAACTCGTTAATTTTCTCCCCATTCAAACCGAAGATTTTTACCCGATTTGACCCGCAATCTGCGACGATCACGTTGTTGTTGTGGAAAGCCACCCCCGTTGGCGTCTCAAATTCCGTCTTTCTCCCCACCCTCCCTATTATTCCCAATTGTTGCCCACTTTCCGGGTCTAATATTAATACCCGGTTATTTCCCGTATCGCAGACTATTAAAGTCTCATTAGGTCCAATTGTGATTCCTTCAGGGCTTATGAGTTTTCCATCGCCTACCCCTCGGGAACAAATGCTTCTCAAGTATTCCCCGGAATTTGAGAATATGTGAATGGAATGGTTCCACTTGTCGGTTACGAACGTTTCCTTGCGTTTCCCACTAAATGCTAAGCTATGGACGCACTGCATGTCTTCATGGGTTAATCTTCCTATTACTTTGTTGGTATTCCTGTCGAGGACCAAAACTACTTTCGTTTCATTCGCAGCTATGTATAAGTGATGGTTCGCCCAAGGGGGAACTCCTATTCCCGTTGGCCTAGGACACTTATTCCAAACCAATTTCGGCTTAAACTGGTGCTTTTTGTAAAACTTTAGCAATGAATCCTGATTTTCTAAAGGATTAGCATCGACTTCATCTTCAACTTGCGGCAGTTCTTCTTCCTCTGGGGAAATGTATCCTGTGTCTCGCTCCAATTTGAAAAGATCCGGATCAAAAATTGCTCGAATTTCCCCCCAATGGGACACTTGTTCCAAAAGCTTCGAGGTCGTTTTATGAAAATCCATATACACATTAACCTGAGAAAAGTTATTATTTACAATAATAGGAATTATTACTACGAATAATAGAATTATTATAAAAACACTCAGCATATCTACAAATTTTTTCAGAAAAATCATCTGTTGCCAAGAACTTACTTTTGAGTACATACTTAAACCACTTAAATGTTGTTGCCATATGCATTGTAACGGAACTGGTGATTAAAATAAATCATCCACTTACCTTTTGAAAGTCATTTCTCACAGAACTAAAGTCCATTCTAGACATTTCTTCCTTGGCACTAGCAATTTTGGTCCTAAGCATCGTAGACGAATCAATTTCTTCCTCTATAAACTTCTGAAGATCTTCCACAGCAGCTTCTTCCTTCTCCTTTATCTCGAAAATTTTTGCTTCAGTCGCCGACTGAATACTCGATTTCACTTGCTCGCTACGATTAGTAAAATTGTCCACCCTGTGATCCAATCGGCCTTCAGAATCTACCAATTGGTCGATTAAGTTTGAAATCTTCGAAATCAATTTTTCTGAGTGATCAGGCCAACATGCCTTGCAGAATGGCTGAAATAGACATTTGCACAATAACTAAGGATGTATTTTTTATTATATTATATTGCCTCTCTCCAGAAATAGTATATAATAATAATAATAAATCTAATACAAAAAAAAACAATAAATATAACTTGCAAAAAGAGGATAGTGCATTTTTCTCCAATTATCAAAAATAAATTACCTGTTTGCAATGAGGACAAGAAACATCCTCTAACTGTAGCACAGATTGGCAATATGTGCAACGTCTTGTAAACATTCCTGGTAGCCTCGTTGGTGAAGTTTCTCCAGAGTTACTAATAAAACTTAACAAAGAGTCAATGTACAAATTCTTAGGCAACACATCCAAACTCTCAACACCCTTGTCTAAGGGAACTTTTAAGTTACACATGGGGCAGAAGATTGCTTCTTTAGTGCTTCTACCGGAAGTTGGCGAAGAAGACAATGCTTTCCTCAAAGCCATATTGCGCAAGCACTGCAAACAGAACGTATGTTGGCAAGGTAACATCCTGGGGTTAACCATTACGTCCAAACAAATTCCACATTGGGCAAGTTCGTCTAAAGTTAAAGCACCGGGAGATCTTTTTTAAAAAAAAACTTAAAATTAGAGACAAAATTGAACAAATACAGACTTAAAATCATTTAAAATAAATATTTACTTACTTCATATCGCCCAAGGATACTCTCTTCTCTTTCCCAACTTTATTTTGGTGTACTTTTAACTGTACCGACATGGCCCTAAATCGGGAATTTCGTGCAATAAGTTTATCGGTCATTGTTAACGAATTCAATTCAAGTTGGAAACTAATTTTGTTCCAAACAAACACATGCCCTTAATCTTATCATCGTTACGTTTTTTATTGCTTTTATCAATTATTTACGTTCTGAAGATAGATATCTCCACATTATTTTCTGATCAATAACTTTTATGACATTAAGAAAGAGTTTTAAACAATGATCATAAATAACAATACATAAAAAAATTTTCTAAGAATATAACAACCAATTTCGTTTGTGCTCTATAAAATCAGGTGATAAAATGTAATTAAGAAATAACAACATTTATTATGACATACTAATTTTACAATAAATTTATTCTAGACCTGCACTGAATTTTGTCTTAAAAGAGATACGAATTAATTAGGAAGTATTTTTTCTCTATGACTTTGGAAAGGATCTAACGGAATAAAATCAACAAATAATAAATATGTAAATTATATTTTTTGTATTCAGCAAACATTGGTTGGTTGAAATAACACAAACTTAATAAAAAGAACCTAACCATGCTCTAACAGAGACATCAATATTTGCAAGAAACATCAGCGCCTATCAACAACACTAGAATTTCTTAATATGTCATGTTGAACATAAACACGTTTGAAGCTCGCCAATAGACAAAACTAAAAGTGAATATTGACAACATATGCAATGTAGACTTTAATAATTGTATTCACATATAAAAATTTGTAATTTATGATTTAAAGTAACTTTTGTAAACAACTTAAAAATTAAGAAAATGGATAATCTGGTGCGTGTTAGCCAGGCTGACAGGAAAGATGGAGCTAATGTTACGAATAATGTTATTAATACTCGTCTTCTTCTTGTCCTTCTGGTTCCAATTCATCAGGAGGAGCGAACCCGTCCTAAAATTATACACATAGTTAAAGATATTCCATAAACACAGTAAACCGAACTTACTTCTGTCGCATAGAGGACATCCAAAATCTTTTGAATAATGGGATTGTTTTCATCAGATTCTTGACACATGACCTCGATGTCTCTGAGCTTGCCGAAGTAAAAATCTCTTTCTTTCTCTAATCCTTCTACGGAAATTTTCAATTCGCAGATCTGATTATTGAGCTCTTCAACTTTGCTTGTATCGCCACGATCACGAATTGCCCCAGTTGTGGCTTTCGTCGTTGGTCTAACAGGGTTTACTTTAGGCACTAACCAAAAGGAAATAAAATTATTTATACATGTTAAAAGAAACATTTAAAAATATCCGTGTTAAGAAGATTAAGAAATTTAGACAGTCTTTAATAAATTGTATTGTGATTTTTCCGTTTCTTGAGAGTATTTTGAAGAATGCCGATATTTTAAATTAATTTTGATCTTTTTACATTCTAAACGATTTATAATTTACAAGATCCTCAAGATTAAAATAATCTTAAATTTCTAAACAATAGCATAAAATAATCTGCTTCTTTAACACGAATATATTATTTTTCATTTAATTATTTTGAGAGATCGACTGCTCTTTTGTAAAATCCTTGATCCTGCAATTGGAAGTTACGGATGTATAGTTGCAGGTGCAGGTGGGTCGTTAGTGCAAAGCATGAAAATTACATAATGGAGATTTTTGTTAATATTGAAACAATGAAGGTAATATTGTATGGTGAGTTTATTATGACACAGCCATGCACATTGTAATATGTACATACGTAAACTGGTTCAATTAGCTGCCTTCATGAAGTACAGTCAATCACTATAATTTTGCTCTTAGATTTAAAGCATGCATTATGAAGAAATTATGACCTTTGTTGATTACACAGTGACATTTGAAATGCAGGTTACCAAAAAAATTCATATTATACAATGAGTTACTCCAGTTAAGATTTAAATTATGTTACATAAATTTATGTCGCTATGTATAACAAAATATGATGTATCATATTTATAATTTTGTAAATAATCATTAATATTACGAAATCAATTATTACAAAATATGATGTATCATATTTATAATTTTGTAAATAATCATTAATATTACGAAATCAATTACTACACTTGAAACATTATCGTACAATAATAAATGAAATAGTGAAAGCAGTTTAATGCACATAATCAACTTAATTTCTAACGTGGCTATATACAGAAATCATTTGTTATTGATTTATCAAACATCAAATATTCATGTGAAGGTCGTTTCTTTAAAACATAATGCATACCAATTGCTGGTTACTCATTTCAAGTCCCATGCAGTTTGATAATCACAAAATCCATTTACTATACATAAGGCTCAATTGCTAGGAATGTGCATAAGTTATGATAAGTAGAATACCTACCCCCATCAGAAAGTTTCATTGTAGAATTTGGGTGAATCATTCGATCTGGTTTTTGATATTGCATGTTTGGTACTAGAACGTTAAATAAGTTGTCACACAAAAGGTTGAGAAAATAAAATTATATCTAGATCGTGCAAATATTACGATGATGCATGCTGATGATTGTTTTTGATAAAATAAATAATAAAAAGCTGCAGCAGACATTTAAATTTGTTTAAAAGAATAAAGGTATCTCCAAATTAAAACTCAACTTGCACAAAAAAACTCCGGGAATTATTCATATGTACGATTAAACTTTTTGGTACTCTAAAATTCATGCTTTGGTACATAAATAAAATGTTTTAAGTGCTGTTGTTCCGATGCGATTTGGAAAGACCTTTTGTTGTAAATGGCATAAAATTACTACCTTAGTTTAATTTGTTAGTGAAGTGTTAATAAGTATAAATATTGTGTAAAAAAATTTTAAACGTACTGGCACGACCGACACCAACAGGTTTGGCTTTAGTAGGGGATGCAGGGGGATTTTTTCTGGTCATCATGGTAGCCCCCCTAGGGGCGGAATTGCCTCCTCCCCCCATAGCTTCTCCACCTCTCATGTTCAGGGCATCATAATCAGTTCCTTTGTAGTTCGCATCAAAGAATTTCTTGAACCATTGGAGGAATTCGAAGTTATCTTGGAATCTTCCCTTCACCAGTCTATCTATTGGCACTATCTAATAACCAAAACCAAAGAGAGACGTAGAATAAGCAAGGTGCAAACAGAAACGTTTTGTTAAATTCATGCGCACATAATGCAGCAAATAAAAATTAATAAAATAATATGTAGTTACATGAAAGAGGAAGCAAATATAAATTTGTTTCGGATGTCGCAGAAACAAGTTTATATTTAAAACTTCGCTGTTATATGTGATATTATAATATGCAACCTAAGCCAGATAGGTGTGCGAAATATGATGAAAATACACAGGGATACGACGAGCAAGTCCATCTTATATGAGGTAAGTTACCCTGTTTGTTGTGCGAGGGCTTCGACGGGGGTACAATCCCTGAATGATGTTGATCCTGAGCTCCAGAACCGATCATAAGACCAGCCCGAGCTTCAAATCCGTCATATTCCCGACCGTCATAATTCGCATCAAAGAATTTCTTGAACCATTGCAAGAACTCAAAGTTGTCTTGGAATCGGCCCTTGATCAACTTATCTACAGGAATAACCTACAATATTTTTTTGCAACTCACAACATTTACGTAAACATTTAATTACTATTGATAAGTAAGTAATGTTAACATTAATTGGTATCCAAAATAAAAAAAATTAGAAGATGTGTTAAAAATGGTAAATTCAATTCTTATGAAGTAAATTAAATGTTTAAACCAAAATTCGATAATACGGATCTATAAAAAAATAAATATTAGTTATATAATCATGTTAAATAAAATTTTATTCTAATTTTAAATAAAAATATATTAGACTTGTTTAAAAATATGACAAAAGTTAAAGAATTATTTTTTTTACTTTAACATGATTCACTAATTTAAAAGTTTAAGGTTAAACAAAATAAAACAAAGCAAACACACTTAACTTTAGGATTAACAAATATTTAATTCATTATTAAAAGAATAAAATAAAATCAATTAAAACAAAGAAATTATTTTTGCATAAGTAAGTTTGCTTTGCCCTATTAATAAATAAAATTACCTTATCCACGTTCATCTTTTTAAAGGCAGCCTGAAGCACTTTGAAATTTTGAATGTATTCATGTTCTAAGTTCGTCTTAAATTTGACTCGTTTTAAGGGAACGGAGTTTGGAAACAACATGTCCATGAACTGGCAGTAGGCAGCCCCAGTGCACAATTCCTCTATTTTCGCAAAGCTACTTGACAGGCAATCGTTAACCCAAGCCAGCATATCATGGCGGGATAGGTTTTCAGTCGTTACATTCGTAGAATATACATTCACTGCCATTTTTGTTAGTAGTTTCTCATATAAATAATCTGAAAAGCAATAAATCCAAGTCCATCAAATGGGAACTTATTTTTAAACAGAATTCTTCACATAAGAGCTGCGAAAGATTTGAGAAACATCTATTCTATTTTAAACAAGCTATTATTAACCGGCAATTTAAATTGCATTGATATTTCTGCACAGCAAATGAACCAATACGCTGGAAATATTTACTAGTAACTAAAAGCACTTGAATGAAACCAATAACCCTAACACACCTATAGATGGCACCGCATTAGTAATGTTGTTGGTAGAGGTTTATTTTGAGTAGGAAATTAGTGCCATCTATACTGTACGGAAATGGTTCTGTCAAATTTGTCAAGAAGTACCCGATACCTACTGCTTGTTCAGAGTAATTTCAAAATGCTCACTTTTATGAGTTTCCAGTTTTGTAACTTGCCATTTATACGTGAAGCATACAAAAATTTATTGATTTGTGACTGACATACCAAAATTAACAAAATTAGCTGTTTGGACCAAAATCACAGTTGCCTAAATTTCGCAGATTTTTTAATGTGAAGGATTGTTTGCTCGTTACGCTCATGGGGCACTTGGTAAATGCAAACGGTGGCGGTAATGGTTCTATTTATAATTTTAAATTGTTTATTTACTGGGTTTTTAATACATTCGTTTATTTACTGGGTTTTTAATACATTCGTTTATTTGACCTTATTTATTATTTGCATTGATTTTTCAATTTGTTATTATTTTAATCAATTAGTTTGGACAAAATGTTGATAATGTGTACCCAGAAGAAATTCACTTTTGCATCTCCTTGTTAATTGTATCTTACAAATATAATTAAAATCAATTTTCAGTTTATTACTGAGTTTGTTGAAAATGACTTTTTATTTTAAATTAAATGAATACATGTTTGAGGTGTACTGAACGAAACTTAAGTTTCTTCACTGTTAAGCATTTTTTTTCATATTTATTTTGAATATAAAATGCATTTTTTCTGGTGCATCTAAGCGGTAAACAATACTACTAAGCATACAATTGAAATGAGTGACCAATATTGAAATAATTTGCCATGAATAAACATAACAACTTCTTTTTATTTGTTTTATTTTAAACCGTTATAAATTTCTTAAAAAAAAAACACAAAATGTGCCAACAGGATGCGGTTTTAATCAAAATTGATAATTCGTAGATTATGATGAAATATATACCCAGGGTGTCTCAAGTGTTGATAAACTTCATTCATTGCTACATCAGAAGCAAGAATATTTTAGGTATCAACTTACTTACTAGGAAAAATGGGCACATTGGTAATGCTCGAGTTGTTTATGATAGAGTAGTACATATATAGCATTACAGGTGATTATTATTTGAAATGCATTCGATAATCTGTTTATAGATATGCACGTATCAAAGAGAATGGCCGAAAACAAGATTTTAGTGAGATTAGATTCCAAAATTAGAAGATATCACAGCAAGCTTCTCTGATAACTTACCGGTTCGTAGATGCACAGATACCGTTATAGAAGGAAATAAAAATCCACGTATTACCTAAAAATAACTACTCATTTCGAACCCAAATTTGAATGTTTCAGTAATTTACTGATGGAATTTGCAGCAAATGCTATAAGCGAGGGGTAAGAAGCAAAAATTGTGACACAATACGGCCATAATATATGAAGTCAGATTTTTTTGACGTTTCTTAGCGGTAAGAAATGTCACACAAACTAGTGGTGAAAGCCCTTAAAATCAATAGTGCATGAGTTTGGAATTTGCGATTAGCCCTTCTAACGCAATAAAAGAGAATAAACGAAAAGTACTTACAGAGCCTTTAAAATAATGTCGTTTTCTACTGCCACAGACCCGGGAGGGGCAAATTGAGACTGGAATTTTTCAACAAACCCCAAACCCCAACTTGATAAATTTAAAATCCCAAGCTTTCATATATTTTCCCGTTTCCGTGGAAACGTAGCGGGCAATACAAAGATAATAAATGCGTTATTACCTTCATGCAGGTAAACTAATTATGCCTGGATAGTTTCTGTGGAGATATTCAATAATTAAAGACGCGAGCGTGAGTTATGCGCCACACGCACAGGATATCGTTGTTAGGTTGGCAGCAAATTCAAACAGACCACAGGCTACTATTTTCTATAGCTCGCTTTGGCACACTTATCCACTTATGGAAATTCCTCAATTTGTTGAAGGAGATATTTATGTGTACTTTAACCTCCATTCTATGGTTCCGTTATTTCAACTAATAGGAATTATTCCTTTCAAAGAAATATTTTATAAGTTTCTTGACTGAACACGTTACTTATTCCATTATGTACTACCTACCATATATTTTATAACAACTACTGTTTTATTATAGCACCCATTCAATGATTTATTTTTCGTTTAGGAACATATTTAAATGAATGAAATATTAGTATTTTACGTAGTTCAATGAATTATGTTTTACTTCTCCGTTATTTAAAAGAATACCTTTAAAAACATAAGATGATTTGTTATGTCTTTCTATTCCTTTTTGTTCATTGCTTCTCTTTTCCAGTTAGAAATACTCAGGCTTCTTAAATTGTCTTTCACTTCTTTTTTATCTTTTCCCTCTGTCTTTGCCATCTACTTATTCCCTTTACTGTTTTTGTTAATATCATTTGTGGAATATACTGTTCTTTGCAAACTATTTCGATCGTTGTATCTTTGCCACTCCTGTAATAACTGATTTCCATAACATTCTTGTAACTCTATTGTACATCTTTCCTATCCTTACCCTCGTTAGCTTCTTTTGAAAACAAAAATATTGGTTTTATTTATATTAATTTAAGCAAGCTATAAATTGTCTTTGGCAGTCGCTTGATTGGTTACCAAGGTAACAGATTAGGTTGTCAACAATTTTCTTTTAAGATTTATTCTTAACAAATTACTTCTCCCCGCACATATTTCCATCTCAGCAGGTATGTAGAAGTGATTTCGTATATTTTCGCATCATAATTAATCGTTTGTTATTAATCCTTCGCCATAAAAATGTAGGCATACCTTGCGCCAAACTATTCAGGTTCCTAGACACGGTCCTCGTATATTTGAGCATAAGCCATAGCTGATCCAATTTTTAAGTAAGATTTAGATCATTTGTAAAATAGGTACCTTATGCACAATAATAGGGTTTACTTAATTCTATTGAATTCTAAATTTATCAAATTATGATTTCGGAAGTGTAACATAAATTTTTTGTCATTATATTTTATTGCCACGAGTTACATTTTTATTTTGTACTTTTTAAACACACATTATATTTGTCAATCCAGCGATTAACTAGGGTCCACAACTACATCGAAGAAACTATCGATAAGAACCAATGAAGGAAAAACAAAAATACCACCTTTGAGATTGCCGGCAAAATTTTGGGCAGCTAAGAACAAATTATTATATTGCGTGATTGTATGCCCAACATCAAGTTACAACTGTAATATTTTTCATTTTCTAGATATTTTTTGTCATTTTTATCATTCTTACAGAGTATACTAATCCAAGTGTATCACGGTCTCTAAGCAAACACGTATTTATAAAAGTACAAAAAATAATATATATTTTCCATTAGAGAGCTTTGTACAAATATTTTCTACTAGGTTTTAAATTAAATAAAAGTATACAGAAATAATTACAAAAATACATTAAACATCTTAAGTACAAATTGGAAGGCATATAAATAATCACAACTTTGTTTCATGGCGGAAAGGTCGTCTCAGAGGCCGAACTAAGACCGGCGGCGTCTTGCAGTCAGATTCGTCATCAGCCGAATCGACGTCACCATCGCTGCTGTTTGTCGAGGCTATAGTTCGCACGGGCTTCCTTGTTCGGCCCCTCCTGTAGTATTTAAACTCGCGAGGCAACGTGTAAGAACGAGGTAAAGACACTTGGCTTTCCAGATCTGATGCTGCATGGGTTCCTGGAAGTTCCACAGGTTCGGGTTCAGGTAAAACGCAATCACAATATAGGTATCTCGGGGCTAGTAGTAGCTCAGGAGTCCGACTCCTAGGCGCCCGAGGGGGTGGCCTTCTGTTTAAATTCACCCCGTAGCTAGCCAAGTTATTCAGGGAAGCCAAACTTAACAATGTCGGTTCTAAATGACGCTTCGCCCGAGGAATGGGCTGTCGATCATCGGGATCAACACTCTCCGGGCCTACCAGCTTCCCCTGTTTTATTTCCTCTTCGATAATCTTCAATTCAGCCATTTGCTTCTGTTTCTTCTCTTGCAATTTTTGATGGATGTTAACTCGCGAACCTACGCTACTTCCTTCATTCTCGCTAGATGAAGGTAAAGGCCTTCTCCAAAACGGAACCGACACGGTACTTAAACCAGGAGGTGGTACGAAACTAGTTGGTTTTTTCTTCTTGCGATTAAGGGCACCAGTCGTAGGACTACCAAAGCGACAGTTGAAAACCCCCGGTGGAGCAGACGGCTTATCTATTAGTCTTTGTACATGGAAATATTTATAATAAACTAACATAAAGAGTATACCAACAACAAACAGTGCTGCAGTTAAAATAGGAATAGCTACCCAATTTGTCGGGGGAATTGACCAAACGGTAGCAAGCCACGCCCCAATTAACAAAGAATTTTCTAAGAGCATTACAATGTAGAATACGCTCATGGATCGTACGTGTGGTTGGTCATGTAAATTAACGTAAGAGAAAATATAAATTCCAGCCATTAACATGCACAAACCCAGGCGACTCCCTTGTCCATGGAAGGCACTCCTCGGCGATATTAACCATAGAAACATACATATCCAATGGAGGGTTAACACAAGAAACACCCATTCACGGTACGATGCCGCGTAGGCAGCTAAAGCTAACGCTCTGGCGGTAACGGTTCCAGCTCGCCAGAATAATTGAGAAATAACTCCTAGCCAGGTTAAAACTAACTTATCCACATTTTGTACATGTTTACTAAACGAGGCGAGACCCCAACAAATGGAAAATAAAGACAACGCCGCTGAAACTTTGATCAGATCTCTGGGAGGTCCGGGGGTGTTAGGACTTGGCAGTAAACTCAGTTCGATTAGCAGCATAGGGGCAGCCTGGAGAAACCCATGGACCAACCGCAGTATGCATAAATCTCGAACTTCCAATTTAACGCTATCTAAATTAACAGGTACTAGAAGTCGGGCGTATCTCCACAAAACTCCGAGCTGCCCGACGTGGATGAACACAACGAATATTTGGCCCCATCCTTCTGGCTTCCTCGAGAAGTACCAATGGGCAGAAAGCACTTGGGTCACTAGTGTCGAGAGTATTATGGCAAGCAGGGCTTGCAAGAACATCAGCTGCGACCCTTCCTCGTAGAGAGCGTACACCATGAGAATGTCGAAGACCACATCACAGAAATAGGCCGCTAGGGAGACCACGTTGAATAACAGATCGCAGAGTGGCAAGAATTCTGCCATGTCTTCTCTCTTCTTCCATTACATACTGCAAAGAAACAAATTCTTATTATACAAATGACTTAGTTTCCTACGTTTTACATAATACATTCACAATGAAAAGTACATTAATTATAAAAAGTACGTTAATAATGAAAGATATGTTATTAACGAAACATACTAGGTCTAACTATGTGTATTGTATTAATTGTTACCTACATTATGGTTTACAAAAACCGCTAGTTAATAACCAATGCTCCAATAATGAAAAATATTTGTGTACATTTGCAGTCGCTTTGTAAAAGTTATAATTTTTAAAGAATATAAACATCAGTTTTCTCAATTGGGAATTATCGTTATTCACAAAATAAGTTTCTTTAAATAAGATTCTGTATAAAACATTGTTTTCCTGAGGTAGTTTAGGAAAAGCATCAGTCCAAAAAGATAATGTTATGTAGAAACAGTAAAATATTTTTAAGAATAAACCATATTCTGCAGCTATTTGTGCCCATTTTTTACACAAAAACGACTTTACAATAAACAATCTATTTATCTTTCCTAATTTAAGCGAGCCGGTTTTGAAAATAAGAGAGAAAATCGATAAATTTACTCACTTGCCCTTCAATATTTGTTTGGGCGATTGCCCGCATTCCTAACCTCCACTCATCCCGAAAAATCAAGTAATCCGTGGAAACCAGCCTTCTTTGTGATTTTCTGTATTCCCTGATCACATTTTTCTATTTCACTATTGTATTAAGAACTCAATATTTAATTTTGAGTTAAAAAGCTAGGAATCTAATAAAATAGTAAAGGAATTTGGCCAACAAATACGTGAAAAAGTGGTAAAACGTCGATGTATAAGGGAACGACAACGCAAACTACAACTGCCAAGGTTATGGAAGGTTCGATGGAACATAACTTTCAACATTAACTAGAATTGCATTTAATGATTAAATTTTATTCCTGAGTTTGTTTCCTTGCTCTAAAACTTTTTTATTGAGTATTTTAAATATATTTTTAATGTTTTGTGTACGATATTCTAACTTGTACGTTTTTCGTTTGAGATTGGACAGTCGTCACTTTAGACACACCTAAATATTTAAAAAATGCTTGGAATCTGAATTTAAATATACTTACGGGGTACATTGAAATCAAATCAGTCATATCCATAACCAATCGGATTTTATAACTTAGGCCAGACATCTAGGAGGAATTTAAACAATCTCAAGAATTTGTTTTATTGTGGAGATTACTAAGTTGGCAGGTTCTGCATAGAAGACTGGAAATAAACATTGATTTTAGCAGGTGGTAGCTGATATTTTTGAAATTATAGAGTTTTAGAATTATTGTTTTCATTTGGAATATGTATTCTCTCTATTGATACAAAGTCCCAAATTTATTATTAAATAAATGCTATGTTAATGTAAATATATTTAACTAATTAATTTTGGTGCTTAATTTTCAATAACTCATATTTAACTTTTATTGTCCAAGAATTGGAACACATTAGCTCGATAGAAAATTTCTCTAGCTGGAATAATCTTTACCGTTCGTTGTCTTTACCCTTTTGTACAGGCTCGAGTGGGTGACGTAGTTCACAAAACTATAAAAACCTAGCCCTATTACTCTCAATGGATAGTTTAGTTCAATTCAAAGTCAAGTTCAGTTGAATTAAATTCTGATATTAAGTATAAGTCGCTGCAGTTCAGTCTAGAAAAGTCTCTCAAGATGGCAAATAAGCAGTTGTAAGTAGTAGTTCTAGTTTAAGTTATATTAAATAAATATGGAGTGGTCTCTACTCAACTTTCTCGCATATTTTTAAGTTGTACTAGACAAGATAAGACAGATTCACATTAGGATTCAGAGTGATTTTTTAATAATTTTGATATTATATACACATGCATATTTAGAAAACATAGACAAA
>JAWQRP010002120.1:0-16552 GCA_033557875.1 Quadriops clusia | reverse complement strand
ATTTTGTTATAATATATTTTGTATCCTGATGATGCCTAAATAATAAAGGCGAAACGTCGAGAAATAAATATTTTGAAAACAAAAAAGTTAAGACTCTAAATACCCAAGAATAAAAAAAATATAAAAAAATATAAAAAATATTTTAAACATTTATAGCTCACTTTGCTACTCTGATCAATAATGAATCAAATGAGGGCAATACTTTGCTTAAATAATATTTTTGCATGTTCCCTATTGTTGTAAATGATTGGGTAGATAACCCGTATGAGTTGGGTAAAATAGAATGTCCTCTTTCTTCTAAGGGAAAAAGTTAAATAAATTACCGGACTGGAAGGGCTCGGGAAGTGAAACTAGAACGGGAACGAGGACTAAACTAGGAATGAGAATGTAACGGAAAATAAAGTGAAATAAAGTAAATTAAAATTAAATAAAATAAGGAACAGGAAACTAAATCGAGAACGGAGACTGAACTGGAACGGGAAGGGAAATACAGTAAAATAAATTATTATTAAATTAAAATAAAACAAGGGATTGGCATTGAACTGGAAACTTTAGAACGCGACGGGGATTGGAACGGGAAGGAAAATAAAATAAAGCGAACTAAAGTGAAAATTACATTTAAATAATGTAAAACGAAGAGAGAGGACGGGACGACACCCGACAAGGCCTATTTTTCTCATTCTAACAATGCCTTCGCCTCTTTTCCACTCTCTTCATGTACATTTCACACTCATCCCTAAAAAAACTATTTGCTCTAAGTCTGTTCGAAGAACGGGTAGGTTGCTAGTAGGAGTATAATATATTCATACTAAAAGAAACCTACTATTTCTGAAAAATGTTCAGACCTCTACAGGAACAGATGAAAATTACACATCTAATAAAAATCTTTCATAAAAGATTTTTTTTACAAACACTTTTAAAATTTTACTGACTATGTATACCTATCCACACCATAACCTGTCAAATGCCCGGTTTTTAAAGCAACTTATATTTCTTAATTTAGAATAAAGTTAATAGCCAATTTGACAGAGAAAATATATTTTCTCTTATCTGGAAGCAAATAATGCACAGTTTATTTGCTTTCATAGTATTTTTTCCAAAATAAGCTTCTGGATTGCACATTTCCCACGTGTATATTTGAGCACATATATATGTGATTTGAGCCAGATTTTGTTAGTCTTATTGTCGTTGCAATATCTTATCTAGCACGTTTTCTATTCACAAGAACCTGTAGTTTAAATTACATTTATATAGGAAATTTTAATAATTGAATACTACTAAGTTTTGCAAAAAATAGCTTTTAAAAGTAGCATTTCAGGTTACATTTAATTATTAATACCTTTTTTTTCTCAGAAAAGAAGGCGTCAGTTATCCTGCCATAAGCTAAATATGCTTATAATAAATTATAATGAAACAAATTTAAAATAATGCTAAGATTTTTTTTAATAAGAACTGGTATTCAATTCTATAATTATCAACAACAGGATATTTCTCCATTGAAATTAGAAGTATCGGTTTCATTAGCAAAACCATAAAACATTATACCATTAGTAATTGAACCGAACTGCCTAAGGGTCATATTTATATTATCTTTGATTATCTTATGCAAGCAGTATACTGCATTTGAACATGAATCTGCCTACATACATTCTAATCCTGACATGCATAAAAAATAAAATAATTGATACGCTTTGATAACAAGTTAAGAAAAATAACGTGTCACCTTTACCGATAATTTACTTAAGTTTTATTTTTAATTTAACCACACATACCTATGCATATATTACATGTATTGATTTATTTACTTTTACTTGTTTAGAGCATAAAATGCATTCCCATAAATCAATGTTTCTGGTAATCCCAGAACTTACATCATAAGACTTGCACAGTTTTTAAGCAGAGTTCGTTATTTTCAAAGAGATACCAGCAATCTAACATGGGTGTTAAAAGTTGAAACATTATGCTAAGGCATTAATTAAACATTACGCAGATAACTAGTGATAAAGTGGACTTATTAAAAATCTCTACTTCCATAAAAGTTCATTTTGAATGAAGCGTACATTGCAATACATCAACTATGGCAGTTGACTAATCATGGTAATTCAAGATAACCATTTTTGCACGATAATCCCTAATTTAGCGGTGTTAATCATTTTGGCTTAAATATTTCAATGATACAAATTTTTAAATATCTGATATAGAAGACCTACCGCATTGAATACATACATTTTATTACTATTGATAAGCAAACTCACACACATACTTATTAAATCTACATCACAAAAAAATTTTCAAATTTAATTATTACAATTTAGAAAAATTCGTTATAAAACGAGAGGAGACATATTTTTGTATGATTGATTTTTCTTCTGCAAAGAATATTTTAAAATGTAATAATAAAATAAAAGAAAACTTACTATAATAAACCAATCGCACTTATCTTATTACAGGCTATGGTTGCTTGTTATCCAGGATCTGGTTCGCATTACGTGAAGCATGTTGACAATCCGAATCGGGATGGTCGATGTATCACAGCGATATATTACCTTAATTTGCATTGGGATGTGAAAAGCAGTGGAGGTTTGTTGCGAATTTTTCCAGAGGGCTGGCGAGGAGACAAAGTAGCAGACATTGAACCACTGTTTGATAGATTACTATTTTTCTGGTCAGACCGACGGAATCCTCATGAAGTCCAACCTGCTTATCACACCCGTTATGCCATAACGCTCTGGTATTTTGATGCCCGAGAACGAGAAGAAGCTTGTAGAAGATATGAAAAAGAACGTAAGTTTATTATGAATACGAAGCTAAAGTATTAATTATGTATTGTTTTTTTTTTTAGGAAATATAACAAAACCACCTATACTGGCGAAATAATTAGCAAATTGATTGGTCGGGAAGATCATTGTTAGTTAGAAACAAAAACTAAATGTGATATTTTCGTTATCTTTACCAGACAAACCAGTAAGGAGAAACCTGAGTTGTTTATTTGTTTGTTGTATTGTAAATAATCGAGAATTTTAAACTAAAACCTCATTTCATAAGATTTAAAGTGTGTGATATTAATCAAGTATAAAACTGTAATTAATACGAGAGAGGAGTTTTGCGTTGAGTAAGATTTCGAGCTTAATTTATATGATTTGTATGTATTGCTGTTTCGGTATTAATATTAGGTAATTTAATCATTACTGTAAAATGTAAAGTTCAGTTTATGAGAGTGATTGATATTGCTGTTTTGAGCAATTTCGAGAGTATATTTTACTACAAATCTATTGTACATAATAATTTGTGGATTGAAAAGATGTATAATACATTTATATTATAATATTAACTAATAATAAATTTCTACTATTAATGTCGACTTGTTTCTGTTTTAAATTCAGTTAATTCATAAATAAGAATTAAATCATCGTATGAGTCTGAGCATGTCATTTCTTTAATATTGCAATTCATTTTAGGAAAATGAAATGTATTGATATTTAGATTTGAATTTTACTTCAAATGTAGGCCTAATTACATTAACAATCTACTATTAAATAATTATTAAAATAATTATATTTCTCATTGGTATTGAGGTCTATTAAATGATAAGTTTTTTTAATTCATAAAGTTCATTTTGTTTTACTGTCAACGTTTCGCCATCTTTTTTCTGGCATACTCATGACCAACAAATTTCAACTATTTGTACACTATGAATTAAAAAAAGTTATCATTTAATAGACCTCAATAACCATGACAAATATAATTATTTAATATTATATGAAAAAGGTCATGAATTCATATGAAGAAAATTATTAACAATTTGCTTTAATTATAATTACTAAAATATATTGTTTTTAAATACATTATTTTTAAAGAGTTAGTGAATCTAAAAAAATCAGGTATTTTTGGTTTTTTTACAGTCAGCATCACCTTTGCAAGAATTTATACGTGTTTCTCCGTTACTTATAATAAATAATAGAACAATTTGAAATGGACCAACCAACCGCTAGTCAATAATTCGACAAATTTTAGAAAGTTTTATTTATATTGAACATACCAATTTTAGAACGAATTGATATAAATATATCCAATATCAGTGAGTATAAACTCCTATACTCACTGCCAATATGTTTTTCAAATACCTAATGCTCTTTAAACTATGCAATTTCATTGATATAAACAATGAAGAAAAATAGAAAAAATTTCTATTGTCAATTACCTTATTAACTGTCGATATGACAAAAATTTAAAATTCAAAATGGGATAACACCTACATTATACAATGATATATATATAGTTTATTAACAATTATGCACCAATGGTGGAAAGATTTTATAGCGGGCTACATTGCAGGTAGATTTAAGTTATTAAGATTTTGCGCTCCAATTAAGCGTCTTAATTACGTACTAAACTCTTCTTCATTGACGATCGCAGGAACTGCGGCTATCGTGATACAGCACCCTTTCGATACCATAAAAGTAAGACAACAAACAATGAATACTACACTATGGAAAGCAATAAAAAGGACAATGCACCATGAGGGCATTCGTGGATACTTTAAGGGGTTGTTCTTTCCTTTAATTTGTGAAGGGCCGTCACTTGCTCTATTTTTTGGTATGTATGGAAACTGTTTAAGGATTTTACAAGGAAATGATGCTAGAAAACGTGTAATAACGGAGGATCCAGATTTTTTGTATTATACTTTTTTAGCAGGTTAAATTACGAACTTGTTATAAACTTTGAAATAACTTCAAAACTTGTAGGCAGTATCACTGGTGCAGTTTATTGTTTTATACAATGTCCTGTAGAATTAGTGAAAACTATATTGCAAGTAGACACTGAACATAAAGGCCACTGGCAAAAGCATTACATATCTCCATATAAGGGTACAATTTCAGCTCTTGTTGGTATTGTCAAAAAAAGGGGTATTAGAGGATTATACCTTGGTCTCGTACCAATGATTATCAGGTATTTACTTGATAGAAAAATAATCTTTCCTAGTACACTAGTATTATTATTATTATTCCAGAGATATGCCAACCTCCGGAATTTACACAGGTGCTTATGAACTCTTAAATGCTAACATATTACAAAATATGGATGTAGTAAGAGAAGCTATCAGTGGCGGAATTGCAGGTTTGTTTCTTGCGCTTCCTTAATTTAGTTATATATTTTTGATAACAAATTTATGCAAGAAAGTATTTATTAGAATTTGTAACATTAGTGTTTCAAAACTTTTAAGTATTTTAATTTGTAGGTTTTTAATTTTTTAAATTCTTCTAGGAGTAGTGTCTTATTGTATGGTATATCCAATTGATGTGGTAAAATCTAAACTTCAGGCACAAGATCCAGATAATCCAAAATATAAAGGAATGATCGATTGTTTCAAAAAAGTTTACTATAATGAAGGCAAGCATGTTTTTTTCAAAGGATACGTAGCCAATAATATTTCAGTTTTCTTGAATTCGGCTGTTTCTTTTGTGTTTTATGGGGAAGCATTATTTCTAATGGATTATTTCTCTGAACACTAGTAACTCAAAATATCTTGTTTTGAAATTGTATACATACACTCTTGTACGTTCCATTAATTTGTGCTATTCACACAATATTGTACACTGTATTATTTTATATTATGTACTATATTTTTCTGTTATGTTAATAATATATATTTTTTGTATATATTATTAGCACATAATATACAGGGCTGGTTGACGTTGGTTTATTTATCAAATTACATATTTGTATTTCTGATAAATTGTTTAAATATAAATTAGAATTCAATACTCGATTAAATGTCAGTGTCTATTCTAAATTTAGTTGTCAGCTGAGATGTAAGATTAGTCAACATATAATTTAAGTGTTAATTTTGTTTATCGCTGTTCAAATAAGATGTAATACTACAAAGAATCTGGCCCATTCACCACTTCACATAAGAAAGGATGTCTTCATACAATTTTTGGCATGATTTTATGGCTGGATGGATAGCAGGTAATGTCTTTTAATTTTTGAAAACCTATCAAATATAGTTAGAACTTTGTGAGTTGACAAAACATTTAAGTTTGCAGCATGTTAACTATTTTCAAACATATGCCACATACTTCTTAAATAAAAACTGAAAAGAATTATTTTTATTATTATTTCTTTTTTAATTTTGTAGGGGTAGCTGGTACTGTAATTGGACATCCTTTCGATACAGTGAAGGTTCGGCAACAAATTATGAATATCAGAATGTCATTTGCCGTAAAGGAAACATATAAAAATGAAGGAGTCAGAGGTTACTATAAGGGAATGCTGTTTCCTATAATTACAATGGGGCCATCGAATTCTATATTTTTTGGAGTTTATGGGAATTGTATGAGGATTTTACAAGGAAATTACGATGCAGGAAGAGTAAATGTTGAACACGAACATTTTATGAGACACGTCTTCCTTGCAGGTGCTGTTTTTAAACTTGTACAAAATTTTGTTTTTAATTACGGATTTTAAATTATTTCATATCGTTAGGATGTGTTGGAGGTTTCTTTCAAACATTGTTCACCTGTCCCGTAGAAGTAGTGAAAACAGTGCTTCAAGCAAACACGGAAGGGATAAAATGGAAAAAGCACTACATTCCACCTTATAAAGGGATGATGCCTGCTCTAAGGGGAATAATCAAAGAAAGGGGAATTGTCGGATTATTTCAAGGTTTAGTCCCCTTTATGTACAGGTACATATATAATTTTCTCTTCCATAAATATTACCTATACTTTTTACATTACATATTATTGTTGTTTATCTGCGTCACAGAGAAGTACCATCAAGTGGACTCTACATGGCCACATATGAGGTTTGTTTTACCAATATGACTCAGTGTATGACAGATTCACAAAAGGCATGTTTTGCAGGGGGTGCTGCAGGTAAGAAGAAGCCCCCGTGTTTGTCCTTGTAATTGTCTGTTTGTCGAATGTTGCTTCTAACCATATTTAACCTTTACATGTTGTCGATATATATATATTACATTTACTATTTAGAATATTTTAAGGTTTAAACTGCTATTGTGCGCTGGTCTCTCGGACTTTCGCATTGAAATGGATATAACTTTACCCTGTGATATAACTTAATGATTTAGTACAATAATGATTCGTTGATTTCTATGCATGTTATAGTATTTATAAAGCCCACAATTATTATTAAGTAAACTAGAAAATTGACAAAATATTTACATCTTTTGGACTTTAACATTCAATTTATCTAATCTGTTATAAGATGTATAAACGTAGACTTGTAGAGATCTCTTAAAAGCATTATTTTAATAAAAAATAACATAGGGCCAGCTGATGACTAATTTGTTAAATCAAAGGCTATTTTATTTTTGATGACTAATGTGTTTTAAAGTTAAATATATTATGACCTAAAGTAACTGAAATTAAAAAATATATATCTACTTAGTTCTAACAACCACTAATGATTGGCTGCTGTTTTGTTCCATTTTCAGTATCTTTTAAAAATATCCCATTTTATTTTTATTTTAGTAATGAAATTAATTTTAATGCTAGACAAGGTGACTTATCATTGTACGTATATTATTTTATTAGGGCGATATTATTCTAAGAGTACACCCTCATTCTAGAATAAATTCTGTAGGTGATACCCATGGTTTAATGATATGCAAAATTGTCAACAAATTTAATTAGATAAAGAAAATGTACTGTACTTACATACTATTCTTTGTTGAACTTTGATGTATGCCTTTTTAGTCAATGTATAATGGGCATGTAATTATTAGATAACTCTCATAACAACAGGAACAAGGGGGTGTTGAATAAAATTTGATATATCTGTTTTAAAAATTAATATGATGCTTAATCAGCAGTAATGTATGAACAAACAAGCACTTTTAAAACTTCACATAAAATATGCCTTAAGAGAAATTATTTAATATCTAGAGATGTACCAAGTAGTGGACCTTATGTGATGATGTATGAGTACCTCATAAGATCTTCAGAAATTCCCCCAGGAATTTTAAAAGAAGGAATAGCAGGAGGAACTGCAGGTAGCTTTGATCCTTCTGTTCTTGTTGAGGGAAAGTCAATGAGGGAGACTGTTAACCAATGCTTACATACATCATGCAATAAAAAATTTAAGTTTTTAAAAACACAATATTTCTTAAAAGTCCACCTCCCCCCTTGCACTTTCATTTGGTTTTTTTATATCAATTGCTCTCTTGAAAAAATCTATTTGTCTTTATGAATTGCAGGAGTAATCTCATGGGTTTTTGTAATTCCATTTGATGTAATAAAATCTAAAATCCAAGCAGACAACCCAAACAATCCGAGGTACAAGAACATGTTGGATTGTTTTATGAAAACCTACAAAAGCGGAGGTGTAAAGACATTTTTTGCTGGTACAACGGCAATATGCATTCGTGCATTTCCGGTAAATTGTATAACCTTCATGGTTTACGAGTCACTCATGACATATTTAGGTTTCGGCTTAAGTTGAATACTAAACATTGTTTTGTGATGTTCATTTGTTTTTGTTTTGTGAAAAAATAAAACAAGAGATCTGAAAAGGAGTATTTTTTTATATTTAAAATAACAATAGATACAGAAAACATCATACATTAGTACAGGATCGAAAAAAAAAACAAAAAATATTCACAAACTAAACGTTTGAACAATTTATTTAAATATAATCATTTTTATAGTTGATTTAACACCTAACAATGCTATCTCGCAGACTAGCTCCTATGAATATGTATAATATTTTTATATTATATATATAACATTTCTCAGGTGATATTGAGCTTCGTCATGCACAAATCAAAAATATTTTCAATAATTCTTAATTTACTACCTAATAATCTTAGATCATTCAATTGCTTGATGGATGAAGTATAACTAAACAAATGTACGAAAGAGAAATATTGTTAAAGATTTTATAATATACTAATAGGTACACTTCCTTCTACTAGTTCCCTAAATTTTGTTTACACACAACAATAATGATTGCTATCTTTACGTTACGCGCATGACTAGATGATGCATATTATGGTTTTATTACTTCCTAATTTATGTTCATATTAATTTACAAGATCCAAATATAGAGAAATATCATGAAAAAATATGTTTAACTATTATCATGATGATGGACCTGTACAAAAACCTCTGTTGGTTACGATGTTATTTTACTTACATTTATTTAGCTAACTTCTTTTATAACTAAAATGAAAAAGCCGGTGATTGTATGATCTAAGTTAAAAACACAATTGATTCACTATAGTCCCTTATTATAAAGCTCAACTAGATGAACGTAATAGTGCTTCTATAAAAGTTTGGTTGTGTGTGGCACCATCGTTAGAAATATTTGTTAGGTTCAAGGCTGTATAATTTGTTCCACCAAATTCACAATTTATTCCAAGAAACTTCACACAAGATTACACTTATTGAATATTTATCCATAAAACTGAATAAAGTCAACAATATTGCAATAGATAATAAAGTTTAGAAAGTTCCTTTGCATCATGAAAATTTTCTATTTTTGTATATATATTAGTACTGATAATGTTTAACATAAAATACATACATGTAATACATTAAAAAATGTGATTAAAACTGTACATAAATATAAATAAATAAATAAGAAATTATTGTAAAAATTTAATATTAATCGTGTAACCTGTTTCCCAGTATTTACAAAATGTTGTTAAGTGAACGTTTACACAATATTATCTACATCCAGTAATAAAAAGAAAACGAAAAAAGCATTTGTTTTCTTCTTTTTATTAACTAAAAAGTTCTATACTTTATTCACATTATAAATATTTTCATTGTAGAAGCTGCTTATTTAGGAAAAAATTGAAACATATTTCGGTAACTAATTTCATTAGAAAACTTAACTGGTAATACTTAGGAAAAATACCTACAACGATTAAGTTAAATAATAATGAAAGACTTAAAATTCATAAACTACTAACTAGAAGTTATGGCAAAATTACTGACACTATCGGTATAAGAAATATTTACTTACCGATTCATTATTTTGAAAGGTTACAGATTATCTGGTTAAAAAAAAACTATTTCACGTTCAAAAAATACAATATATCTTTGATGATAAAATTTATTTTCTTTTTTGTCCTTTTGTACATATTAATTTGCAACTTCATTCATTATAATATATTACTTTGATTATTTATTAGTGTGTAATCTAAAGTCACTATCTACAGTTTACAATAATCGTCATAATAATGAAATTGGGAACATATTGGTCAAGTTAAATGTTTTGAAATGAAGAGGTAAAATAAATAAAAACGGCTACAATAAAATTCACAATCAACAATGTGCAAAAGCAATAAGAAAAAATATAACAACTTTATATCCTACACATTATGATCTAGTGTACAAGTTATACAGCCACTATCTGTACACTTAATTACATTCTTACGTCCGTTTCTCACCATGCACGCTCTCCGATCTACACACGCACACATTCTTGTGCAAGTAGCACATATAAAATATGTCTGTGGTTAAAATTGTGTTTGAAAAAAGTTTGGAATAGAAATGATAAACACAAGAACTAAGCTGGCCTATCTTAAGTCAACATTATTTTTGCGATAACAAAATATTTACATACACGTCAAACTTCTATACATTTATTTGTTTTCTCTAATTGTAAGACAATTTTTCTTTAAGTTGATTTTGCTTTCAAATTTGTTGTATTTCCTGTAACATTTGCTGTTGTTTTAGTATTGTCTGGATATACTTACGGTGATTTATTATTTTATTTACCCAGATTTATAAATAGAAAAAGAATAAAATATAAAAGTGCACACATTCAAGTTGTAACTACTTTTCTTTAAATATAATGCAAATATTTAAGAAAATACATCAACTTTACATTCAGCGCAATGTCAAAATTAGATGTATAAAATATAAGCTATGAACACCTGTAACAAACAGTGCTTTACTACATACTGAGTCTATAAATGTGCGCCACAAATATAGTTTTGAAATATCTTTTTGGTCATTATTTGAAAAATACATTGGCAATTTTAGGATCCCAACAATTATTACCATTACATTTACAAGACGAGACAAGTCGTAAATGTAACGATTAAACGTGACAACTGAAAAACTTCCTGTTAGGTCCTTTTAAATTATTTCATTCAACTGACATTTTCATGACTAAACATTTTTTAGTAATTTCATAACCTTATAAGATTGCTTTTATAAGTCCAAAGTTATTTGCTGTTTTATTTTTTTCCATTAATTTTATAAGTACGCACAATTTAGCACATTTATGTTACACATTAGGTATAAAATCACTTATATAGATTTTATTTACTTATTATAGTATAATACATTCAATATCCACATAAGCTTTACGTTAGTTTACGTCACTATTTTGTAGTAAAACGTTCTTTATTCCAGTTTATATAATTTGATGTTGATATGTCTTAAAAATTAATCTTACAGTATTTGTTAAAGTATAATTAACCAATTCTATTGAAAAGTTCCATTGTATGGTTTTTGTTTTATTCTACATAAATAGAGAGTAAACTTTCATCTTAATATAGTGTAATTGGTAATTTTTAATACTTTTATCAGCTATCATTGCTCTAAAATACCACAAAATTACTTTAGGGCATCTCTTATTATTAAAATCCTTAAATTTTTTGTAGGTACTTGAGACATTACAAAAAAGGAAATAACTTTGGCACTTATTCCTCGATACACTTATCTCACAAAAAAAAAACCGTGATTGAAAAAGAAAATAAAAACAAAATTAGCAAAAACAGGCAATAATTTATTGTGTACATTGTAAACATTATTATGTATTGATATAATTTTACCCTAAAAATTTATACAGTATAACAAAGGTTATGTATAACTAAGTTTTGAGTAGTAAGTAAAACGAAGTAGGGGTATAGGGGCCAACCAGTGTCCAAACACAAACCGTAACCACGATGCTTAGCTATTTACAGTTGACCAGTTATACTATAGCACATGTTTAACATAGTTCTGCCGTCACAGCTACAACACCATAGATAACAATGTTAAAATAGTTCGGAAGCTTGTTGTGCCAATAAGTTCATTTATTTTGTTGATTGCAGAGATACCTTTTATTATTGTATCTTAATATATGTAGTTAAGTTGCTTGATACTGTTAGGTATTTTCCATGTTTTAAAGTGTATTTTTAATTAATTTATGTCTCTTTTTAAGTAATTTGTCAATTTCAATGTTTGTGTTAGTAACGTATTACTGTTTAATTAGGTAATTTCATTAGGCTGTTGCTATAAAGATGATAATATAGCGGGGTATTAGTGAGTACATAAGTCAAAGGGCAAGTCCAATGTATTTTAATAAAAACATTAACAATAGTTTTAACTTTAAATGTGTTGAGTGAAGGTCTCATTTATCTTTATTCACAGTGTATCTAATAAGAGAGAAGTATATTTTGTATTTCAATCAAGTTATAGTTCTTTACCTAGACGTGAAATAGAGAATGAATAGAGATCAAAGGATTGGTATTTAGCAGCTATGCTACAGGGAGTTGCCTGTAGAAAATGCTTTACATAAATTTTAGCAATAACTGAAAAAAATAAATAACTTGATCTCTTTCTGAACAGTATGATCAATAGATAAGGAATTTATGACTAGCTTAAATTGTGTATTTATGTTCTAAGTACACAAAAAAAAATTTTTTTTTACTATAGTAAAATATTAGATACTATGTTTTCATTTGGTTCTTACTAAACAAATTTAAATAGTTATTGATAAAGCTGACAAAGATCTTCGTGTAAAACTAATCAACTTATTTCTATTAAATAAAAAAATCTAAATGATTTTTATTTTGAAAATTTGTATTAAAGTATCAATGTTTCTGTACATTAGTAAAATAACTGACAATCAAATAACAGAATTTTTTTTGTTTCCGTTTCACTTCATAGATCAAATGCTGGTGGCATCACAAATAATAAAGCTTTACTATAAAAAAAAATAAGTGCACGAAAAGAAAATGTTTTTAATTTGAACTAAAGCCGGTTTTTATTGAAATTTTATTTAAATTTTCTATTTAATAAGTATTATTGCTTGCCTTATTAATTACTCTTATAATTTCAATTTGCCCTTTTACCTGCCATTCACAAAGTGATTAGGTTATGCGACTCTTATGTTAACATTATATTTGATTGCTAATTATTTATAAATAGGGCTAATAAAATTGCACAGTTTCAAACAACTTAAATAATTCCTATGAGCAATGCTTACATCGATATCACAGCAAACAACTCTATATTATAGATAGACTTTTTTAACACACAGGCACCTAGAAAACATATGTTTACGAAAATAATCACTTAAGAGGACTAGTAAGTTGACATTTTAAAAATAATATTTATTGTGCATCATTTATATTTTATATTTGGCCTGTGTATTTCAAGTTAGAATTTTATTTTTTTTTACTTACCGGCACACAGCTATGAGTGGGCGGGGTACGTTAGGCTGTGGTATCACTTTTTACTAGGTGGGCTGTTGTGCGCAGCTATCTTTTTATTATGGTTAAGTTCTAATTCTCCTAGCCGCTTCCAAAGTTCATCTCTTTCCTTTTCCCGCTTTTTCTCTCTACAAAAATGTTAATAATAATACATCAAACATTATCTAAAATATAAGTTTGTTAAAAAAATATGATTTATAATATGATTCTACCCTGATCTGTAAAGTTAGTAAGTCTATAACTTTGACAATGCAATGCAACTTGAGTTGGATTTTAAGTTTAAAATATTGTTAACCACTTACTTCTGTCTTTCCGCCTTATAACTGGCCGTGAGTTCATCAAACAATTTTGAGTTCATTTCCATAAATGTTTTGAGCACATTATATACAAGTGCAACGATGGTCTGGTTCCAATGTTCCTTCGAAATTCGATAAAGTGCTGGAAACATGATGGGCATAATAACGTGATTATTTTCTTCCATTAATGACATGATGTACTCGTTGTTCCAGAAGTACAGAGCTCGTTCTGCCACCTAAAATCCAAGGTATATTGATGCATTCGGTACATCTTTTTTTGAAAATATCATGTAACTTACAGTAAAACTATATATTAACAAAATATTACGCACCTGAAAGTGAGGACTGGAAACACACCGAGCAATTTGTCTAAAAAGAGGTTCCTGTATACGAGTGAATTGCGAAGGTTCGATAACATCTAACACCTCTTCAATTTCTCCTAAGAACATGACCTCTTTTTGACTGCACGTCTTTGGCCAATACTTGAGCAGACCCCTGACAACAGGTTCCGTTAACGTGGGGTCCTTTTCTAGGAATTGAACCACACAATAGGCAAGCTGTGCATGGTACAATGACAGGCACTTGACCTTATGTAAGGGAATGAGCACCTTGACCAGGAACTGCTTGTGCTCTGCCTTTAGAGGCAGTGCAAATCCGTTGATGATTGAACCCAATATTTCTAACAATTCGCCTACACCATTGAAGTGTTCAGTCTCATACACAAACCTAAAACATCAACATTTCAATTATCAAAATAATTTACAATATTTAAATATGTTGGAATGTTTCTTACCTAAGAAATATATTGTTAATCTGTTTACGAATGAAAGCCCTAAGGCCTAAAAATTTCCCATAAATACGATGTAGCACGGTTTTCAGGAAATCTCTCTCTCTGGGGTCCTCCGAGTCGAACAATTCCAACAACTGCAGTACAAATTTTTGATCAATCACGCGTTTGCCAATTGTGGGCTGAAAATCCGAGCTTTCTAGAAATCTGAGAAAAAATTCATACACCAGTTGTAAGTGGGGCCAACTTGCTTCCAGCGTAGGGTCATCTTCTTCTGGATCAAAATCTGGATTTTCACTTGGAGGCAGTGTCCTAAACAAATTAGCCGATATCTGCACAAAAAATATTTTGTTTTAAACAATTTGTTCAAGTTTTCAGGTTTTGTTTTCTACACGCGGCGCTCTTTGTTTGTTTGTTTAATTGCGCATAAGTCTGTCTTTTTTGTTCGCGCATATTTAAGAAATGGGATCAAAATGTAATGAAAATCAGATGTACCATTTTCAATGCTTATACTGTAAGGTATAGCTTTCTTGAGAGCCAAAACTTAATTTGGCAAAATCATTTATTGCTTTATGAAAAATCGGATGAAAAAGGCTGGTGACGTCACAGGAATAGTATAGTGAGAATTTATGTCAAAGGAATCCAATCACGGTGACCGAGGGCCGGTGACGTCACAAGTCCTGCCCCCGTTTTCGTGACCTTCGATTTTAATAATTAATGTAACATATTTACAACTATCATCTAGTTTTATATTTGGTTCCATTTTCTTAATTCTACCACATACAGTAGAACGTCGATTATCCGAACGTCGGTTATCCGAAACGTCGGTTATCCGAACATAATTTTCAACTATTGTGATTTAAGTTAACCTGTTCAACAATGCAAAATTTTTAGTTTAAATTGTTTATTTATCGTCCGGAGACTGAGAGAGGCATAAAAACACAGTCTTTGTTAACCCTACGACGACGCCGACGGGCATAAAGTATTAAATTGATATAAGCGACGCATCATTCCTGTGTTGATATTTAAATGGGCTTTGAAGAAAAAAGGGCAACTTGTTCAAATGAAATTGTGTGATTACATTTTTAAGGAGCTATGTTATGTTAAAATATACCGTATATAAACATTAACACATTATATACCTATTTGTTTTTCTTATTTTTCTGTAAAATCGATTATCCGAACTACCCTTGGTCCCAATTAGTTCGGATAATCGACGCTCTACTGTATATGTGGTTCTACTACATGTTGTTCTACCAATGTTTGGGTCTACTTTTACATGTTATATGCCGTTTACATACCATAGAAGGCCTCACTGTCGAAAAAAACTCATGATAAGAACGTCCGCGATTTGTAAGCGTTTGTCTTAAGCATTTTTTAAAAATCTTGCGCAGAAATGTTTGATAAGTTTGGATGAAATGAAGTTTACCTAGGTAGTTGTCCATTTCATGAAAACTACGCCTGGCTTATATTAGACACAAGTAGCATAGATAACGTCGATGGACGCGACTTTGGTAGAATTTCAATATTGAACAAACAGCAAGAGAGTTGTAATTTGCATAGTCAACGCTGCAGCGCGCAAGGTAAATAGAAAATTTGAATTGAATAGCAGCTAGTGCCGGTACATTATGCCTCTCAAATTATTTACGTCCACAATTAAAGGGAGATTCATAAAGTAGATTTGCTATTTTCTACACAGTGAGGTTTCCTTTATTTATTTCAGATGAGCTCAAAGCACATACAGATTACCTTTTGTTACAGGTATAGTACTGTAAGTACAGTGCAACCTCGTTAAGTCGGACTAGCCGGGACCGCGGCCGATCCGACATATCGAAAATCCGGGTTAAACAACAACATGTATGTACATTTGTACAAACAATACAATATTTTTTTTATTGAGGAAAAACACTTAAAATACACATGACGATAAGCGATAATACAGTGTATACAGTTTAATTTTTTTGAAAGAATTTTGTTAATTTGAGTTGCGTCAGCTTTGAATACCGTTTCCGT
>JAWQRP010002119.1:0-16552 GCA_033557875.1 Quadriops clusia | reverse complement strand
TATCAAAACGTAGCTTTTATTCTCTCCAATGGCAATTTTTTTAAAAAAATCCGATTATCCGAATATTTGATTATCCGAATGGATCCCGGTCCCCATTAATTCGGATAATTGGAGTTCTACTGTATGTAGTAATAAATTTAACGTATCAGAGAGGAACGAAGATTCCCAAGAATTATCGAGGACGTGTTAATGTGTTCAATGTCAAATATTCAGGCACCCCCATTGTGGATGACCTTACTTTAACACGTGCGGACACATTAACGCGGCAACGAAACCCTTAACTTTTTATACCAACCGATGGCTTGACTTCCCTTCCCAGGAAAGGAGAGAAATCGGTTCGATGACGTAAAGGCTTGTCCGGCTATAAAGCCCCGGTTAAAAGCTGAGGGCAGCGACTTTTGCAATTCAGTTTTAGACAAGTTCAGGTTTACTCTTGGTCGGGTTACTAGGCTATTGTATTGGCTACCTGCTAGATGTAATTCCTAATCCATAAGTGTAAATAATAATAATAATAATAAATATAAGCTCTAAACAGTCTGAGTGTCATTAAAAAGCAACGAAGATCCAGAAGTCGACCCTGTAGAATTGGACCACTTAAGATCCCGAAAATCAACTATCGCGGTTCATCAAAAGGAACACTATTCCTTGAACAGCGACACTACATTTTGGCGCAGTCAGTAGGATCCATTCGCTATTAAAGGAGAGAAGTCAACTCAATTCCTGCGAACGAAAAGGAACAACTACAATACCATCGACCAATCCTGGACGGAAGTTCTCAACCATCGCACATCGTTGGAAAATTAGAGTAAGTTCAGTGCATAGTAAATTTTTCGATTGTACACCTCTTTCTGCTCACCATGCCTAACACAGCTCAATCATCAACTGAGGTAGACACCCAATTTTCGATAGACTTCTTATGTCATCTTATTCCTAAAGAATTTACGGGAAATAGATTCGAGTTAGGGCAATTCATCGCCAATTGTAATAATGCCGTCGAATTAGCTAGTCCAAACCAAAAACTCCCGCTATTGTACTTTATACTGTCGAGTAACACCTCCTAATATAAATCCTTTAAATGGCCATCCAATGATAGGAGAACATGCCTATATCAACCAGAAGGCAGGACAAGAAGGAATGAGACAAAAAATGTGGTCAATATCTACAGGATGTTTAATATCATACACGGCAACAACAATGAATATAAATCATATAATTTTAGGACAGGGCGATAATCAAGTAGTAATAATCAAATGGGCTAAGCACGAGAGAGATATCAAAAACGAGAAGAGACGGACCTTTTTAGACAATTTATCAACTAACTTTAAGAAGCTAGGTCTCATACTTAAAAAAGAGGAAACATGGATGTCAAAAAGACTATTTGAGTACGGAAAATGTAGATGGCTGAATGGAGTTTCTATCTCAAACGGTATAAAACGAGCATCAAGGATTCTAACAGATGAAAACGATGGTCTATGTACACTAGACTCATCTATGACTACTCTCTCAACGGGTACTGAATCACTGTCAAAATGTGACACAATTCCAGATATGAGTTTTCTACTTTACGGATTCGAAATGTGCCATCTCTTAAATAGAAAGAAAATTATCACCAATAATGAAGACTACAACTGTCGACTTGCTTTACTATTTTGGCCTAATATATTTGGTGGTCTGAATTTATCAACTATGTTAAACCACACGATTAGGGGGATAGATGATAATCTGAGTGTCTGGATTGACATCTACCGGATCGTACAGATTTATAAGCCTGATTTGTTTGATATTATATGTAGACTAGTAAAACTTAAATTCCGTACTACTATAAACTTGCTTAGTCTTATTCAAGATATACACTCACTAAACATTCCGACATTAAGAACCCCATCTCTTGCAATTAAAGACGAGATCAAAGAGGCAGTATCTGAATATGCGACAAACAAAGAAGTATTAGATATCTTTTCTCTACAAGATAGAAATATAGAAGAAGACCTGCAATTATTTTTCAATATTCGGCCCTTCTTTGGCCCAATCATGCACGAGATTTACAGAAATAGTAACCAAGGAATTGTAGATAGTCTACAGGCAAGATTCACCAATATTCAGACTCTGACCCGCCTCTTTGATAAGAGAAATGATGATGACGACTCTGAAAGCTTATATGTTAAAATGATTATAGTCGACAAACAAACTCAAATACATCTGAAAACATTGTTTGGAAATGATATCGAGAGCTTTAAGAAGAGAAATAAAAATAACGGTAGGTTACAATCTTACTTAGCTTACTCTCAATGTCCTACTGTAATAGCAGAAAAAATGAGAGAAGACTCTTGGGGCTTTAAGATAGAAGGAGTTAGCCAATCTCCACCATGTCATCAGGGTAATCTGGTAAATTGGGATGATGTACCGATAAGCGAAAGGGGGAAATGCATTCAGGTTGTACTATCTGATCAGATCTCAAAAAGATCTCATTGTCATGGTGATATGGAAGAAACAAGTTATGAAGATATTGTAGGGCCTTTTCCCGGTTACCACGGCTCTTTTACAAAGGTAAAATCCCTTGGGTCAACAATAAAATTAGTTAGTCCAACACCATTCTTAAAAGGGTTAAAAGCACTACTTGAAATTCGTGCTTGGGCTATTAAAATTGATTGTGACTTATTAAAAAGACTGTGTGATAGATTTATAGATGAAAAGAAATCTATGTTGCCAAGTGATTTTGATTATGATTTATTATCAAGCTTAACAGTCGATGTTTATGGAGGAAGTTTGTTCCACCGGTTCAAATCCATAACAGAATCACGAGGTGCACTAATTAATTCTTCTGACATAACATCAACTCATGTTAAATTTTCTACGGCAAGCTTAAAAGATTATATGGATGGCAAGGACTATCGCATATTTTTCCAAGCATGCTTTCTATATATTATAGGGTCCATAGCTAGTAGAAATAAATTAAACCCATCAATTACATCAGATACGTTTCTAGCTTATCAGATAGCTTGCCGGGATTGTACTATAGAGTTTACAGAGCCAGAATTCTTATCTCAAGATGACACCTTAACCAATACAATCTTAGACAAAGAAGCATCTTCAGATCAAGGGATATTAAAACTAGTTAGTCAGAAATCAACAATAACAACGCTTGGCTATGATAATTTTTCTACTTCAGGATTGTCATCACTACATCTTCATGAGATTTTATCTGTAAGCTGCGGGATAGAGGTTGGAACCTTAATGGATCGAGATTTAAATTTATATAGGAGGTCAAATAGAATAGATAAAAGTTCATCAGATAGAGTGTCAGATTCAATAAACATCACTGAATTTAGAGCTTGTAGGCCTTTATGTTTTGTAGCTGGTTTAATATTAGGAAGTCAGAATGTGAGGTCTGACCTTCTTGGGATGACTCACCTTAAGAATATAGGAGGAATGTATGGCTCCAAAGTATATAGATCTCTTTTACCTGTTTTAATAAAGGGTAAAAGATTACAAGAGTTTAGTCAGATAGGCCTTGTCCAACCCACAAATCACAACCAAACACAGTTTAATGGTAACAATGATATATATATAACAACCATCATAAGGAGGATCTTTGAATTAAATACCGTTGAAATTATTAGTATCCTTTTGTCATATCATTTTAAAGATGGACACAGAGCTTATTTAGGTGGTATTCAAAATTTTATCTGTACATCTCTATCCGATTTGTATCAGGAGTGTGGGCATAAAATAGAAAAGATAACCAGTATACTGAGATATCTATATCCTTCCCCAGACAGACAAACAATATTAAACCTCTCTGAAACCGACAAAGAAGGAATCAAAATTGAGTGTGGCTTAGAGAATGATGATTTTGAATCTTGTCTTGAATGTATTATAAGAGAAACAGACAATGATAATGATTTAATGTTAAGCAACATACCGATTATCTTCTACAGACGAAGTAAAGAGATGAAAGATATATATGTTAAATTGCGGAAAGATCGAAATCCTGAGATATCTTCACTAAGACTGTTACTCTTAAGGTCTCAAAACTGTAACAATATCATATCTAGATTACGACAAAGCATCACAGTTCCACCTCAAGATGAGTTAAGAACCTTTTGGAGACTGTCAATAAACAAGATAGATGGTGTAACATGTTATACAGATGACAATCCTTGTAAACTTGAAATTTATAATAAGCGGCTTGCAGCACCATACTTGTACCAGGCGTCAAATCCTCAAATCTCTGTTAATCCTCCATCTCTTAAAATTATAATTAGTAATAGTAATACCGATTCTTTGGTTACAGAAGCAGACGGAGCTAATTTGATACGATGGATAGGAAGTCCCTTTAGACTAATCAGTGGCTCATGTAATAAGATTGCAGAATTGCTTAATTTAATACAAATCAAGGATGAGTTTGTTAAGGACACACTATGCTTAGCAGATGGATCTGGAAGTATATCATCCTGGCTACTACATAGATTTCCCCACTCTAAGCTTCATTTTAACACTTTAATGGATACGACTAACAATCTTTGTTCAGAGTATGTCGGATACCTACCACCTGCAGCATATGGAGATCCTCATGTGGATCTTAGTAACCATTTTATAAATGGGGATATTTTGGTAACAGGTGAAACCAACATCAATGAAATGGCATTTCACAGAAAATTGCTCAAACTACAATTAAAGTCTCGCAGAGATGATTCTTGTTGAGGTCAGAGGAATCGCTCCATGGGAAACAGATATTACCACAATTGAGCCTTTTTTAAAACGTAAAGAGTTCTTTTTCATCTTGCAGGAGCAGTACTGTTGTTTCGAAGGGAGTTATCCCTCGAAACAACAGTTAGCATTGCTTATCACAAAGAACCTCTACCTCAATGAATTTGAGAAAGAGGTTCGTGAAGCCGATCCTAACTGCATTCCTGCAAGTGTAGAGAACTTTTCATTTTACCGTAAAAACCGTAAACAAGATAGGCTCTATGGACCAGGTGAGATATATAATTTGAAAAATGTTTAACATGTATGTTCAAAATTATATTGTTTCAGAACAATTATCAACACAAACTCACAGATACGCGCCAATAGTCAATATTAAGAAAGACTGCATCCTAAAGACAGGTAAGCAATATACTTCGAAAAATATTTAACATGTATGTTCAAAATTATTTTTTCTTTCACAAAATGTAGAGTATAAGAGACCCCTAGATTTGAGAGACACAGCCTCCACCAGTACAGCCTCCACCAGTACAGCCTCCACCAGTACAGCTACCTCCAGATTTCATATCACAAATGCTTTTGGTCGGAAGAAGTCTAAACGAAGGCGTAGACTATACCCCGTCGTAGCGGAACGAACAACTACTTCCATATATAGGCTGATAAAAATTCACAATAATGAATATGCGTATAAAAAACAGGACATGTCACGCGCAGAGCGATATTTCACCAACTTTACTCCAGAACAGCGCCTACGTCACATTCAAAATTACATTAAGGGTAGAGAGGTGAGGAGAGAGATACGAAAAAAGGAAAATTACAAAGTTAGTACCATTTGTTTCCTATGATTATTACAATTCTAAAATAATATATATATAAATAATACTGTATTTTCCAAAAATTATTTAATTATGCATGTTCAAAATTATTCTAATTTATTCATATCATTCTAATTTATTACATATCTTTTTGATTAATATAGCTAAGATGTAAAAGAAAGAAAATCAAGCAACTTTTGGCAACAAAGACCACACAGATTGACATCGTATCGGCCGTTAAAATAATATTTGCGGATACCAAATTATTCGGGAACTCGATACACCGACTTCCTGATTTAGACACTGTATTATATATTCTACGATCAAAATTATTTGAATATATATTAGAAATGATCAAATTAATGCAGTGTAACAGTCTAACAGTTCGGGACATGTTTACAATCAACGGCTGTGCGAAAGTTCATGCAAAGTCCATATTTTATAGTAAAAAACAGCCGAAAATGGCCAAAAAGTATGTTGACCAATTACGAAGGCTTGTTTCCTCGAAAATATTCGTGAGGCACCTGAACATCTTGAAGCGTAATCGGCAACTGCTGGAGAATTTCTTTGAAAGAATCAATGTTTATCACATACACTTTAAAGGTAAGCAACTTAGCTAATTTTATGCTAAGTGACTTTACAGGAAGATATGTTTTGATCTATATGTATTAATTGATTTTTTAATTTAAGGAAAGTTCTGGAGAAAGCCAACTATCTGAACGAGGTTCATCGTTACTTATGTTAGAGCGACATTGCACTCTAGGTCTCGGAACTGCATTTGCAGTTTGGTCCGAAGGAACCCCAAAGATTCACATCTTGGCACAACTAGCAGTGTCACTGCTAGTGCACCAACACTAGGGCTTAAACTCTGAACTTACTTCATGCTTTTACTTAATACTCTTATGACTGACTTAATACTACTTGCTTTCTTAATACTTAATACTAATTGATATTATGATAATTGAGAATATTAATACTGTTGATGCTAGAGCTTGTGTTACAAAATATTTGATTGATGCTTCTGTAGTTATTGCATTTTTTGATTGACTTATTAATGGAATGAATGAAAGTAAATTGATTTCTAGACCAATTCATATTCCTAATCACGATTGGGCTGAAATCGAGATTAATGTACTTAAGGCCAGAGTTGTAATGAATAGAATTTTAAAAAGTTTTGTTATTAAAAAGAAAAGGACTATAACCTTTATAGGTGGGGTATGAACCCAAAATCTTTATTTAGCTTATCTTTTATATTTTAGTATATGATGTATACAGGTTTTTGATACCTTAGGAAGTAGTTTAATTCTGCTAAATATAAGGAAAGTAAATGGCTTACATAATTTACATAGTTTACATTAGAGTTTTTTCAATTCCGACCTAGATTACTTTATAAAATTAAACAGTCAAAATTTTTAGATCCAAATTTCAATTTTAAAAAGTACAAAAAAGAAGACACTCGCAGAGATGATTCTTGTTGAACTCAGAGGAATCGCTCATATTGCAGGAGCAGTACTGTTGTTTCGAAGGCAGATCGAGTGCAGATCTTCACTTTGGGATACTTCATCAAATGATTGCTCCAACCGAGATCTAAACAACATTGTTGGGAAGAAGTAACTAATCTATTTGGTGGAGAAGAAATGGCGATTAGCAACAAAAGGACTTACCTAAAATTTCCTCTATTTTCTTAGACTGTAAGAAATAGCACTGCACATATAAGTGCAGTGCTATTTCTTCCACGTCCATATTACAAATGAATCATAGTATCTCTTGTATGCCCGACTATGAAACACCCAGAATTAAGTTAACATGATTGATCTGTCAACACACCGCCCCCACCTACTGACGCCCCCGAGCCACCCAGCTGAAATCTGAGTGCGGATTCTTAATCAGGAGGGTCGATTTACCCTAGAAAGCAAATTTTATCAAAATCGTAACATTTTTACGAAATTTCAACTTTTTGAATAATACGAGCAATATTATACAATTAGATCGAATATGAAAATTTTAAGATTTCGTAAAAATGTTACGATTTTGATGAAACTTGCTATTTAGGGTAAATCGACCCTCCTG
Organism: Quadriops clusia; assembly: GCA_033557875.1. NCBI lineage: Eukaryota > Metazoa > Arthropoda > Insecta > Coleoptera > Hydrophilidae > Quadriops > Quadriops clusia. The sequence goes on along the minus strand of JAWQRP010002119.1, from coordinate 8,960 downwards.
ATTAAGAATCCGCACTCAGATTTGCGCTGGGGGCATCTGGGGCGTCAGTAGGTGGGGGCGGCCGAGCGCGGGAAAACGCAGACCTTCGCTAAAAAAATCATAGCGGCTAGACTATATGACCTAGGAGGCTAATTTTTTTTTTAAATTGTTCGCAACAGTTTGTGTTTGTGATATGCGTGCAATGTCTAGTTTGACGCTTGTTAATTGACGTAGGGTGCCTTCGTTTATTGCAATGGAGGTGCACTACAATAGTTTATACATTACTCATTACCTAATAAGTGATTTTGAATACGATTTCCTGAGGGCGAATCATTTAATATACGTTCGCGAAACATGCTTATTTCACGGAAAAGCAGTGGAAATCACCACGACTACTACAGCAGATAACTACAATTTAAAAATCAGAAAAACCTTTTGAGTACCGCAGTAGGGTGCCAATGATGCTTGATATAGGTAACCATCAATTGTTCGCGGCAAGTATGTTTGAATTTTTAAAATCAAGTAGGTAAGTATAATGTTTTTTTCTTTTGGCAGGTAAGAACAACGTAATTTATATATTATTGTCAATATAATAATGTTTTGTTTTCTTTTTGTATTACAGAATGAATACCGTTCGAAGCATTGCCAGATTAAGTACTTATCTGCATACCCCTGATGAAGAATTCTTCAGGGATTTGCAAGAATGTGGTTTGGTGCCGCGAGTGAAACGTTGTTTGAGAGGGAACTGTAGGAGACGCTGTAGGTTGGTACGTCGGGAAAATACCGACATAGGATTTTGTTTTCGATGTGCCACTTGCAGAACGGACTACAGTCCTTTATTAAACACGTTTTTCGAGCGGCAACGAACTTCAATCAGAACGATAATGTACGTAATCTGGCATTGGTCTTGTCAAATGCCATCGGGCTGTACTGCTGACAGTGTTGATTTACCACGCAACAACATTGTTCAGCAGTACAGATATTTACGGGATATCTGTTCCTGGAAGCTTCTACAAAACCCAAATTTATTTATTCTAGGTACTTATGCAAAATAATATGTTCAAATAAAAATATACTGATTTTTTTATGTCTAATGTTTTAGGTGGTGCAGGCCACGTGGTACAGATTGATGAATCTGTATTAGTTAAGCGTAAGTACCACGTGGGGAGGGTCACTCGCACCATCTGGATGATAGGTACAGAATTTTTATAATAAAAATGACTTATAAAAATATATAATATCTGTATTTGTTGTAGGAATTTACGATGTTACTTCTAAGAGAGGATACATTCAGATAATTCGTAATCGACAGGCGGATACTCTCTTAGAAGTAATAATGCATCACGTGCTTCCAGGAACGGAGATATGGACCGATATGTGGAGAGGGTACAATGGTTTAGCCAATGTGAATGGGTACATCCACAGGACTGTTAACCACTCCCGCAACTTTCGGGATCCCATTACCGGTGTTTGCACTAACGCTGTCGAAGGTAAACAATGTGCATAGACTGATTTAATTTTAAACTTAATAAATTCTTTTTTCACATGTTTATGCAGGTTACTGGTCCAGACTAAAGTGCTACCTACGACATTTAGGCGTAATGGGATCTCCGTTTATTGCGGAGTATGTTGACCAGTTTCTGTGGAAACAAGCTTTTCAAGCGAGAACGGCTAGACGTAGGTACCAAACCATCCTCCACCAAATCTCCGAGAGATATCCCGTGAATTAGTTAGGTTTTTTAGTTTTTATTATTCTTTTTATTTTATTTTATTGTTAAATTAACTGAATGTTATATTGTTTTAGTTTACTTTGTTAATGTTAAATTATTTTAGTGTTAAACAGCCTTATTGTTTAATTATCCTTCTTAATGTTAAGTTTTTTTAATATTAAATTGTCTTAATGTTAAATTTATTTTAATGTTAAGTGATCTTAATGTTAAATTCTTTATATTTTATATTATCATAATGTTAAATTTTCTGGCTCCTGTACGCTCCGCAGCAAAATGAATTAATGAAAATTTTTGCTTGGAATCAACTAAAATGGGTTTATATAAGCTATTTCTATGAAATAAATTCTAGAAGGATCGTTTTTATTCTTGAGTTTCTTTTTATTTGGTTCACTTATTAGTATTAGGTCTACAGCCAATTCGGCAGCTGTTGCGTGCAGCAGTTCTTGCGCTGCTACGCACCTATTTACATTTACTTGCAAGACTTTCATTTTTTCTCCCCATTTTCTTCTGTCAGAGTTTTGCATTTTATTTTTCCTTTTGTCTCCATGTGTGTTGCCCACAGCTGGACGAGTGGGCCCAGTGTCTGCTTGAAGAGCCATTTATACTTCAACCCCCAACACCCCTCTAACCTGACCTAATCTAACCTGACCTAACCTAACCTGACTTAATCTAACCTGACCTAACCTAACCTGACCTAATCTAACCTGACCTAACCTAATCTGACATAACCTAACCTGACCTAATCTAACCTGACCTAACCAAATCTATATATGAGTCGCCTAGTTACAAAGCGGTCATATCCATTTGACATCATTTCGAGAAAAAAGCGATTTTTTGTTGAAAAATAGGGTCGTTTCAGTAATAACTTTCAATTTTAAAATTGATTTTTTAAATATTTATGGTCGCATTTGTAACAAACCATTGCCACCACTGGATTCCTGGGAAAAAATACTTTAAGAAACTACTCTTAACCAAATTTCTCAAAAAATGGTGGATGGTCGTTTTTGTAACTAGTCGACTCATATATAAACATAATGTATCCTAACCTATGTTATATAATAGCCTTACCTAATGTAACCTAATTGAACCTAATATAAAATACGTTAGATTACCATGGGTACAGTTGGGTTAAGTTAGGGTAGGTCAAGTTGGGTTAGGTCAGGTTAGGTTAGGTCAGGTCAGGTTAAACTAGGTCAGGTTAAACTAGGTCCAAACGGGCATTGACACGCAAATGTCCTGCCAAGTCCGATTCTCACCTCCACGTGGTGGACCCTGGTAACCTGTGCGTGGGACCGAGATCGGGTAACCAACCCCGGTGGAGGGAACAGCACAGGGCTAACGAGAAGGACGCGGATGGAGTTGCGCCAACCATCCGTCAGACCGTAACCACAGCGTACACTTCAAAGACTCTTAGCAAGGCGCGGCAGGAGAATGTTGTGTATGTTGTGGCCGGGGGACTTACCTTCACTGGTCGGTCCGCGAGATGCATACTCTATAAAAGCCCGGCGAGGACGGATACCTCCTCTGTGGATACATGGCGAGCTGCAGAGTATAAGCCTTTCCTCCGGAATGAGCGTCACCCGGGGGACGACCCCATTTTATCGTCTCAGACTCGTGGGAAGAACTATGAACAAAAAAGGAAAAAAATATAAGCAAACAGGCGCAATGGAAGGAGAGGTAGGCCAGTCAGGGAAAGCCCAGACTGAAAGTTCTACAACTGAAATAGAAAGTAGTTTCCTTGAAAGTACAAGAGAAAAAAAGAAAGAGGCCAGAGGGCAGTATAAATGGGACATATCGATGGATCCAACAGTCAGGAGAAATAGCCTGCAGAGGTCACCACCCAGATCAAGAGGATCATCCATGTCATCCACAGTAGTGGACGACGAGCTGCAGCAGTACCAAAATCGAGAGGTAGGGGACGGCTATATGACTCCTGAGAATGCTGATGAGGCTGTTTTCTTCGACGACATCGGGGAAGCTTTCCCCCGCCCCTGGGGACAGGTTAAGGAGGAGAGAGAAGAAGAACCTGAGCCCATAAGAAATGATGACAAAAAAGGAAAACGGTTGAGAGACGAGGATACGTCCCCGGGAATTGGGAAAAAGAAAAGGAAGAGAACGGAAGAACTACAGGACAAATTAAGAACCACAATAAAAAATCTGGTGGGACTATGCGACGACAACACGAACACAAAGGTGGAAATAAAGAACGGCATAAGGGCTCTGAAAAACATAATGGTAGACTACGACAAGGAAAGAAGCATGCAGGAAACCAAACAGGAGAGAATAGCGGAGGAGACGGATGCCCGGAGGACAACCAAGAAGACGATGGAAACACAGACCGACTGCCAAGGTCAAACAACCGAGGAGAGTGTTATGCCTAAGATACTCGTAGATCAGAGTACACAGACCTACACAGGGGTGGATTTCAGCCGCCTGGAGGCGGCACTGGCGAAGGGAAACGGTTTCCGGGTAGTAGGAAGTCTTCTTGAGGAGAAATGGGAGGAAGAGTGCTTCATCAACACCAAGATGGAGGTGGGAAACCCTGCCAGGAAGAAAGAACAGGAGGGGGTCACAGCACTAGTGGTGGACCCGGAAGATAAGGGGGAGAGCGGAATCACAAGAAGCTTCTGTGACCTGCACCCAGGAATGAAGGAACTCCTCAATGGGGACTTGAAACCAGGAAAATTGGAGTACTTTTGCACGGCTACAAAGGTAACGACAAGTCGAGGACCGGGAGAGGATAAATCACTAGCAGTGTATCTTATCCCCCATAGAAAACGGGAAGAAAGAGCGGACGAAATGTTATTCGAGTCACTGGGAGAGCTCAAGCACATACTACTAGCGCAAAAGACGTGCAAGATCGTCCTCGCAGCCACGGAAGGACACAACAGATCGAAACTAAGGCAAATGACGGAGTGCGTCTTTAGGGAAGGTGGATGCGAAATTACCATGATGGTGCCTAGCACCCCCAGAGCAGATACGAGAACCAAAACGGGCAACTACGCAGCTGTACTAAAAAACGGAAGAGGAAATAAGAACGAGGGCGCAATTGTTATTGAACAAAAAAATGGCACATACAAAGAAGTTCTGAAGAAAGTAAAAGACGCGATAAGTAGTTGTGAAGAAACAGCAAGTATCAAAAGATACAGGGAAACCAGGCAGGGAGGACTACTGCTGGTAACTAGAAGAGACTCAGGCAGCACAGAAGAAGGACTACTAGAACTCATTAAACAAAGGGTGAAGGGCGTAAAGACGAAGAAAATAAGCAGAATGAGAGTGTTTAACATAAAGGACCTAGATGAATTAGCGACAGCAGAGGAAGTAAAGAAAGGAGTAGAAAACGAGATAAACCAGGGCAGGACAGGGAATGTAGAAGTGCATGTTACGTCAATAAAACCGAGCTTTGGCGGCAAACGAATGGCAATAGTAAAGGTACCCGAGACGGGGGCAAACCTACTCACGCAAAAGAGGAAGGTCAAAATCGGAATAGCCCCATGCAGAGTCCAAGAACGAACGCAGCTAGTGAAGAAATGTTTCAGGTGCTGGGGCTACGGCCACGAGAGCTGGCAGTGCAAAGGCACTAGGAGAGAGCACCTGTGTAGAAAGTGCGGAGAAGAAGGGCACAAGTCGATGGAGTGCACTAACCCCGAAAAATGCCCACTGTGCAACGAAGGAGGGCACAGCGCAGGAACTACAAGATGTGGGGAACTCAAGAGAGCTCTGCAAAGAACGGACGAAAGAAGAATGGACGGGGTCGAGAGGAAGAGGAGGGAGAGAGCCGAGAGCATAAGCATGGAAGTGCAAGGAACAGAAGAAGAAGAAATAGATGGAAGCTCCCAATCACAAATGAGTGCGGAAGAGTTGGGGCCAATGACGACGCGCCAGAATCCTTCGAGAGAGTCGTGCAAGTCAACTTAAATAGATGCATAGCAGCGCACGAACTGCTATACGCGACGGCAGCGGAACTGGCTGCAGACTTAATACTGGTGAGTGAGCCCAACAGAAACAAAGTCAAGGACAAAAGCGGATGGTATTGCGACGAACTGGCGGACGCTGCAATCTTTGTGAGAGGAAGAATGCTGAGGATAAACGAAAGTGGAGCTCGAAGAGGTATGGTTTGGATAAGGACGGGGAACGTAAGGGTCTACAGCTGTTACATAAGCCCTAACTGTTCAATGGACGAGTACGAGGAATTCCTGAGCGATTTGGAGGATGACATGGCGCAACACACGGGAGAGGTGATTGTGGCTGGTGATTTTAATGCCAAGTCACCCGAGTGGGGCGGAAACATAAAAGATGCTAGAGGAGGAAAACTATCAGATCTCATGGCGAGGAGGGGGATGGTGGTATTGAATCGGGGGACAACGCCGACCTTCGACACGGGGGGCAGGTCGTCATTTGTAGATATTACCTGGGCCTCGGAAGGCATTAGTACGGAAGTTACAGAATGGCAGGTTCTAGAGGTAGAGAGTTTGAGTGATCACAGATACATAAGCTTTCAAATGGAGAGGCGGGAAGGGGCGCAACACAGCAGGGCAAGTCAGGGAGGGTGGATACTTTCAAAGTTGGATAAGACTAGGCTAGCGGCAAAGCTAAGGGCGGTAGAGGAGCATCCGGACGCCAGCGATGAAGACGTAGACGGTTTCCTGAAAAGAATCTGCGATGCCACAATGCCAAAAAGAAAGGGCACTAGACACAGGCCAGTGTTCTGGTGGTCGAGGGAAATTGGACAACTGAGGAAAATGTGCAACAAAAAACGAAGAAATAAGACGCGAGCGCGCAAGAAAAATCTAACACAAGCGGAGCAGGACGTGATGAATGCGGACTACAAAACTGCGAAGAGGGCACTCGGTGAGGCCATTACTCGGGCAAAAAGGGAAGCTTGGGATCAAATATGCAATGATTTAGACAAAGATATATGGGGACAAGGATACAAGATCGTGACAAAAAGAATCGGACAACTAACGCCGCCACCGCTAGGAAGGGAGGAAACCCTAAAACTCATAAATGAATTGTTCCCCGTGAGACCGGTAATAGAATGGGAGAAGCCGGCTACCAACGACGTCCCGGAGTTCACGCAAGAGGAGCTTGAAGCTGCGGCGGGAAGGCTGAAAGCAGGAAAAGCGGCAGGCCCAGACGGGATTCCGCCAGAAATAGTAAAGGCGGCGGCGAAATACGCGCCCAGATATTTACTGAAACAGTTTAATAGGTACATTAACGTGGGACTCTTTCCGAGGGACTGGAAAGTGGCGAAGGTGGTGTTGATAAGGAAGCCAGGGAAGCTGGGAAATGCAGCCTCGTCATATAGACCACTGTGTCTCCTCAACACGGTGGGCAAACTCCTCGAACAATTGCTGGTCAAACGCCTGGGTGACGAGCTGGAAGAAAAAGGGGGACTCTCAGAACACCAGTACGGATTCCGGAAGGAGAGGTCGACGGTACAGGCAGTGGACAGGATCTGCTCAAGGGCAAAAGAAGAAATGTCGAAGACCCTGAAGACGAGAGGCATCTGTGCATTAATAACCGTTGATGTGCGGAATGCTTTTAATTCGGCAGCCTGGGGCAAGATTGTGGAAGAGCTGCAGAGAAGGGAGGTGTCTGCGTACCTACAGCGAATGGTAATGAGCTATCTGGAGGACAGATACCTGCTGGCGGAGGGAGAGAAAATTCGAGCGAGCTGTGGGGTACCCCAGGGCAGCGTGCTGGGTCCCCTGCTCTGGAATGTTTTGTACGATGGTATACTTCGAATAAGAATGCCTGTCGGCGTGACGGCTATAGCCTATGCCGATGACTTAGCCCTCCAGGTAGTTGCGAGAAGCCCGCTGGGCGTTTGCGGAGCGGGGAATGAAGCGTTGGCAAGGGTGAAAGAATGGCTAAGCAAGACGGAGCTCCAAATGGCCCCGGAGAAGACGGAGGCTATTCTCCTCTCGGGGAGGAAAAGATGCGGGGAGGTAATGTTTAGGGTGGAACACCATGATATCTACCCGAAGGCTAAGATAAAATACTTGGGAATTTGGCTGGACCCGAGCCTGAGATTCGGAGAGCATCTGAGAGAGGCGGCGACAAGGGCGGACAGAATGATGACTACACTCGGTCGTATACTGCCGAGGGCGGGAGGTCCGGGAGAGGGCAGGCGCAGGACGTTGGGGTGCGCCGTGGAATCGGTAGTGATGTACGGCTCCTCGGTGTGGAGATCGGCTCTGGAGTACGCAAAGTACCGCAGGCTGACGGACAGGGTCCAGAGAAGCATTGCGCTAAGAGTGAGCGGGGCCTACCGGACTGTGTCGACGGACGCCTCTAGAGTGGTGGCAAGAGTGATCCCCACGGTGCTCCTTGCTGAGGAGAGGGAAGAGACACGGGGGAAGGGGGAAAAAAGAAGGAAGGAGGCCAGAGAAAAAACGGTGGAGAAGTGGCAGGCCCAGTGGGATAAGGACAACCGCGGTAAGTGGGTCCACAAGATGATCCCGAGCGTCAAGGCTTGGTACTTCCGGGAGCATGGAGAGATAGGCTTCCACCTCACCCAGTTCCTGACGGGTCATGGCTGCTTCGGGAACTATCTGCATAGGATAGGGAAGCAGACCAACGATGAATGCATCTTCTGCGGGGAGGCAGACAGCCCGCAGCACACCGTGTATGAGTGTGTCAGATGGAGGCAAGAGAGGGAGGACACATGGCACACTATAGGGGAGACCCTGACACCAGAGGGAACAGTGACCAAGATGCTGGACAGCGCCAGCCACTGGAAGAGCATATCAGGACTAGTGACACAAATAATGAAGGCAAAGGAGGACGAGGAAAGACTCATGCAAAGAGGCGAGTAAGGAAGTAAAAACCAAAAGTGTAAGTGTAAGTACAGAGCCGGACCTGTACGAATGGTGATACCTAGGGCGAGCAAGAGAACAACGCTCGTCCGGACGACTCCGCCCCGAAGTAATGCGCAAGCGGTTCCGGGGCGGTACTACGCAAGTCGTTAAGTGGAAGGGGGTTTTAGTGGGTGCGAGCCCCACACTACCCGGCGTATCAGAACCGGCGCCGGGTGTCTGGTAGAGATTTCCCCTAACCACAATAAAAAAAAAAAAAAAAAAAAAAAAAAGGTTAGGTTAGGTTGGAGTCCAAACGGGCGGTGACGCGTAAGACAATCCAGAGATCAACATGGTCGATGATGGATCTAGCCTCTCCTGCTCAAGTCCGATTCTCACCTCCTCGAGGTGGACTCCGGTAACCTGAGTTTCGGGACCAAGATCGGGTAAC
>JAWQRP010002118.1:0-16561 GCA_033557875.1 Quadriops clusia | reverse complement strand
TACTCATTGGTACATATGAAATTGTCAGAAGCAAATACATTTGGTCTCCATGCGCACGTAATGCTGAAATAGACGTTATATACAAGTTCATATCTTGTTCGTATGTTTTAATGCACCTAGCGTCCAATAATATGGCGATATTGGCCACATTTCATGATTTTCTATTATATAAATTTAAAAAAAATAATACATTATCGGTCAGATAGCACAAAAATCCAGTTTTAATGCCGGGGCTTAACGTGTCAATTACCCATTAAAAAACCCATTTCCTTATTAATAACCTGCCATATATCATTAAATGCATGTTCCTGTATATATTGTTTAGACTGGAATGAATTATATTTCAATAATGTTTATTTTCCTTCGTTTGTAAAAGCCCAAACTATTCTAAACAGATATCTAATAACATTTACCTTCAACATTCCAGCCCGCATTTCTTCAAAGACATCAAAATCTCCGCCCTAGCCCTCCTAAAAATGGTCATGCATGCCCGTTCAGGAGGCACCCTGGAAGTCATGGGCTTGCTCCTGGGAAAAGTCGATGGCAACACGATGTTCGTAATGGATTCGTTTGCCCTGCCCGTTGAGGGCACGGAAACCAGAGTCAACGCTCAAGCCCAAGCTTACGAATATATGAGCTCTTACATGACTGCCGCTAAATTAGTCGGCAGGGAGGAGAACGCGATCGGCTGGTACCACAGCCACCCCGGATACGGATGCTGGCTCTCCGGAATCGACGTAACAACCCAAATGACCAACCAAAGCTACCAAGAACCGTTCGTCGCGATCGTTATAGATCCAGTACGCACAATTTCCTCCGGGAAGGTTTGCTTAGGAGCTTTTAGAACTTACCCCAAGGGCTACAAGCCTGCCAACGAGGAACCATCCGAATACCAGACTATCCCCTTGAACAAAATCGAGGATTTTGGCGTCCATTGCAAGCAGTACTACTCCTTAGAAGTATCTTATTTCAAATCGGCGCTCGATCGCAGATTACTCGACTCCTTGTGGAACAAATATTGGGTCAATACCCTCAGCTCCTCCAGCCTTCTCACTAATGCCGACTACACAACCGGACAGATTTTCGATTTATCGGAGAAATTGGAACAATCTGAAAGTGCCATTGGCCGCGTGGGATTTATGGTTGGCGCAAATGATCCACACGAGAAACGAACCGAGGACAAATTGCTTAAGGCAACAAAGGACAGCTGCAAGACCACCATTGAGATAATACATGGACTTATGGCTCAAATGATAAAAGATAAACTGTTTAACGGCACCTGTGCCGCATCCAGCAATGCTTAAACTCTTAGGTTACTTGAATTATATCACTACTATTTATGTAATTACAATAAAATTTTCATAATAAAATTCCATTTATTATTTACATTTTATTCATTAATCTATAAGTTATGGACGCAAATAACATGATAAATATATAAACATAACAAGCACTTCTTAAATAAATCGTGAATACTATAAGGATTTATACATCTAAAAATATAATGAATTTTCCTTATTTTCGTGTTAATAGAAATGGTGTGTGTAAATTATGGCAATAATGTAAGAATGAATAATAATCACTCACAGATGGACAAACCATTAGCCTTCAGGCGCCTCTGTACGAAATCAAATATATATAACATTATATTATTCAACAATGTAATAATTAAGTACAATAATGTTAAAAACAAGTATTTACAAGTGTGTCTCACTAAAATTACTAAACCTAGATATAGAAAAAATTATAAATATATCTCAAGGTCCTTTTTCTTTTTATTAAGGTAAAATAGACACTTTCTTTGAATATCCGGCTTTCTAACTTTATCCTAGCATCCGTCAATCCCAAATGTCTGTCGGAAAACTGTTCACTTCTGTTTGTTCTTGAACACTTGCGCCGTCGATCGTGTACGAAATTCGAATTCTCATCCTTAGGGCGTTCTGCAAAATAATTTTTATTAAGTATAATTTCAATGGTATAATCACATATGTGGTATAATATAGATTTTACATTAAAAAGCTTGTAATGTGTAAAATACAAAATAGTTCTCATATTCCTTGTTCTACTATGTTGAGTATAACTTGTGGCAGCTTATAATCTACCCCAAATCTAAATTTGATATTAATATTTTTCTTAGTAATTCATTCAGTTTTGTGTTTTTCACTATGTTTGTTGCATCTTATATTTTGCACAATGAAAATTTTACTCACCCTGTTTGGGTTGACTACTCGAAGAACTTGTGTAACTTGCCCATTAGGTGACATTACAGTACTGGATGGTGACAACATTTGTAATTGGAATGTCTAAAATAAAAATGAATTGTTAATAATAATTATAATCAATTTGAGAAACCAAATTTATGATAATGTCGCTTACTTTAGGAACGGCAGCTTGAAATAAGAAGTCAGTCATATTCGATAAAGTACCGTTGGTGGCTGTGACGTTTATCGACAAAACGTTGTTTTCAGGCATTTTTTCTAACGAAAATATAATTTTTAGACCATCCTTCTCGAAAGCAGTTAACATAGGCACATCTTTCTCTGCATCAAATGAACAGCAATTTTATATTCTAATCCAACAATTGATATGCTATATTATAGATAAGCTGTACTTACCATTAATAATATTTGTGTTAAGAAAGTCCCCTGTAAGAAAGTTAGAGTTTTGGTTATTACTAAAGGGAAGGGTTTGATTGTTATTCTCCACAACGAATCCTAATCCAGAGTCAGTCGTGGGCATCGAGGGCAAGGGATCAAGTCCTCCTAGTAAATCGAGCAGGTCTTGATTGTTACTCTGTGATATGGATTGATTTGGTGTCGAGCTAGGTTTAATAATGTCCAAATCGGAAGCGTCACTTCCTAAAAGGTCGAGCAGAGCATTCTGAAATACAATAATCATAATTAATTAGGGTATTCGAGATTAACCCTCGCATTTAATACAATTTATTTTTGTATATTAAGAAGGTATATCGGTGCTGCGTATTACCGCGAAACAGGCATGTCGTTCGTGCGGGATACTGAAAAATCTATTTCATAAAATGGCAAACCATTAATGTACATTTGATAGACAGTAGTTTAGCTACGTACTTTGCCTAGATTGAGTTGTAAGAATTAAATATTAAGTGAATTAATTGGAGTTGAAAAGTACCGAAATATGCACGATTAAGTAATTATTTAACACCATTTAGAGAATATCAGTTGGTATGTAAATAAACATTGTACATGTATTGATATTTATCCTAGTTAACAGCGTTTGTTTCGTGTTAAGTATTGATTGAATTTTTGCAAACCATTGCAATTCCTAACACACTGTTTCAGCAAATTTAGGGGTAAATTATAACTTGTACGATGGTGCCCTCTGTTGAATTTTAGCGAATAACTTACTAGCTCCTCCCATCTGTCGAGGTCATCGCGATAGACAAACAAATACATGCATGCATAGTATATGCGTTAGTGTTTGTATTATTTACTTCGTTATTCGATCACATTTTAATTCACAGGATATGTTTACCGTATAGAGATGCTAACCTAAAATATATTGTATATTCAGTTCACAGGTCTACATACTTTCTTCTGTCTGTTCATTTGTTGATGAGTGTTTGTTGGAAATAATGAATTAGAAGATAATCATTTTCTTAATAGCATAATTATTAAAAATACTATAAAATACTAAAAAAGCTTTAAAAGGAATGTTCAAATTTTAAACATTTGGAGCGAAAGTAGTGTTTATATATGTATATATAGCCTATTTTAATACTTGACTTGAATTTTAAAAAGTTATAAACAACTTATGGCAAAATAAAACTTTAGCGTGAAATTTAAAAAAAATGCATTGTTGCTAATACGCATGTGCGAAAAGTGTTATCTTCAAATGTCTGACGATGTAGTATATCCGATTTAGATGGTTTTTTCTACTTTATACTTGCAAGTAGGACAATCTGCATTTCTCATCGCATAATTTTTTACAATTTGGCTCCGTTAGCGGTAGCACAGATAACAGATAGTTCGCACAATAACATTCAGAACCGGTTGCATAAGTTGACGGCAATGACAACTAAATATTGGCATAAATACAAATTGCTGTATTCTCCATATATGCGAGCTATCTGTTATCTGTGGTGGTAGAAACTAACCGAAATAAGTATTCAAGTATATTTTGTAATACTATGTATTTTCTTAACCCAAAGAATAATGTTACAAAGTAAAAGAAGGGCCATAAAAAATTTTAAAATTTGTTAATAACTGTGACGCTTTCCCGATATTTTCGAAATGTGAGTAAAGAAATTGTTCTTTTCCTGTTTATTGGGCATAGACTATTTACTATTACATTTTTTAGCCCACTTATAGAGAATATTCGTAATCTGTGTTTGAATTTCTCTAATATCACCACGTTTTAGAATTTTTTCCATCTAAATCGGTCATCCGTTCCACTGTGCCGACTAGAATGATTAATTTTATTTGCAATATATACGTTTTATTTATTTGTGTAATAAACTATATCTAAAGCCATTGATATTGCTAATCAATTTTACACCAATTATCAATTGTACACCAATTTTACAACAATTATCAATTTTGGGTTTTAAGTTTTCTTTTTTCTTCTAGAAAAGGTATATATATAAACACGTACTATACCTACTGCTAGTATTATTTCAAACTTTTTGATGAACTTTTCAGTGTAAGGAGTAGTGCATAGTGTGTTTATTAAAGCTTATTTCTTATTTATTTCACAAACTCATTCAAAATGAAACAAGCCGTTATAGAGAAGTTATTAGTAGATTTTTATGGGACTTCTGATGATGCCCCACTGAAAGAAGAATATATAGATTTTGAAAATATTAAAAAATAACTTCTTCAGGAAGAGATGGTAGTGGAAGAATATAATAGTCTATTAGTGGACGAAAATTTCAAATTGAAAACTGCGATTGTCTATCACTTATTAGATGTGTACACTGTGAAAATTGTTTTTGCTTGAAACATCAGCTCTGCTCGTAGAGTCAATCACCGACAGTCCGCTGACTTTTTTAACCAACAAATATCAATGCAGGTAACCAATGAACCTGGATTAAAATGACATTCCGCTATTATATTCGAGGGTTAAAAAAGTTAGCGGACAGTCAGTGATCGACTCTACGAGCAAAGCTACTGTTTACTAGAAAATATACATGTATTTTGTAATTAATGAAATTATAATGAACAATATTGTAATATTTATTTGCAATAATTATTATACAAGTTCTGACTGTAATTGCAGCGTATTATATTTTTTTTATTTCTGTTAGCTACCCTTAATAACAATGCGATATTGTTAAAATATTTACCATTAATTTATAACATTATAAATATAAAAATATAAATTATAAAAATATAAATTATAAAAATATAAAATTTCAACCTAATAGGTTGAGTACTTGCAGAGAAAACATTTTTTTTTCAAAATCGGGTGCCCTATAAAGTGCTCCCTGTAATAATCTGATTTCGCACAAATTTAGTCCGTAAGAAGGTCACCTAATAAAACTCTTAAATATGTAGTTTCAAATAGATAGGCCTAGTAGTTTTCAAGTTGTAAATAAAACAAATATGTGATTTTCTACTATAAACCCCCACCCACCTTCGACGCCTATGGCTCATTGCACGTAAAAATTTGCAAAGTCGGAGTCCAATGATGGTACCCTTCCCTTGTGAGTACTAAAACCGAATGAATTAGATAAAATGCCGACTTATATATACATGTTTTCCACGAATTGAAATCAAAGCATACCAAAATGTATTATAAAGTAGACCTAGTGATGTTTATTGATTTATCTGGCGCAATATTATTGAATATTGGACAGGACTACTAGATCGCCGACCGCGGCTCGCATATAATGCTTCGTCTTTATTTCGCAACTGAAATCTAATTGTCGCACCTACTTCAACTCATACAAGTTTTTTATTAATAGGACCAGCATAAAACTCCGCCTATTTACTACAATTCTGTTTCCTCCCGCCTCATCGATTCCCCGCAGTAGATACTTTGAGATTGCCTATATGCCCTCTTAAAGCCATTTTAGAAGTTAAGTAGTAAGTCTCATTTATTGTTGCCATTTTATAAGACGGTTTGATGCTAGTGAAACAATAAATCAAAGTTTCTTGTGGGGTTATAGATTGCACTGTATATTTAATCTTTTAATAAAAGAAATGCATAACATGGAAATTAAAATTTTCGTAGACTCCCTATCACTTTCAATTTTGCGAGGTTTATGCAAGATAAAAATAATATGCCCTGTTCTAAATAATAAAAAAATATTCTAAGAAATTTTATAAAAAAGATCAAGTAGAAAGTATTTTAAAAAGTATCATTCAATTTTATGATGAATTCATGTACTTCTGTTTCAAAAATTAAATAAGCACGTTTTATGCCTTAAATATTTATAGTTTATATGTGTTTATAGGCAAAGTAATTTGTGGGATGTTAATTAAATATTTATGAAGGAGTATGGTTTATCCATGGTTTTGTGCTTCATACAAATTTCATGGTATAATAGTTCATGTTACACAAATTTCTCCAAAACTAAGTGTTCAGGTTGAAGTGAATAAAATAGTATATAGTAACAGTATAGTATATAGTAATTAAGTCTTCAATATGAACTCTTAATTGTTCAAAATAGTAGCTCAAAATTTTTGAGAAGTATGACTCATCAAATGAGATTAATAAAACAAACTACTTACCGATTCATTATTTACATGTTGAGGACTGTCATCTAAAACCTTTTCATCAAGTTGATCGAGATCACCATTTGTCTGCGCATCTGGACCTTGCCTAACCAACTCCATAGGCGGCATTCGCTCCAACAAAGCAGGTCTTAAATTATTATATTTACCAAATAGCTGTGAAAATTCCACTCCCCGTTGTTGCAATTCAATATGCAAACTAGAGGAGAACGAATTAATGATCTGTTGAATTTTGTTATTTGTATTGACAAATCTTGTACTGAGTTTTGTCAAAGACATCAAAGTGTACTGTTTGGTAGTAGCGCTGTTTTGGGGTGACCTCAATAATCTTTCGTACACTTCTAACACTGCATCTTCCGAAGGTCTAGGAACTGTTTCGTTTTGATCCTCGATGGTTGTCTGCAAAAGGAGGTCTCCGTATTCACCAATCGCCCATACAGCTACTTGAGTTAAAGGTTGTTTGTCGATAATATCTTCAGATAAAGCCTTCCACAACTGAAGAGTAATGTATCCTTGTTGAGATGTAGTTTCCGATACCAGTTGTATGGTACATGAAATAACGTCATCACGAAGGTAGTTTCCGGCGGCGACCAAGACCTTGAGCAACGTATCCAAGTGCCACTTTTTATTCGGAGCAAACCGTTCAGCAGCCAAAACAATATTAGAAGAACATTGAGCCTTAAATTCCGGGTCAGCCTTTTCCAAAAACGTCAAAAGTTCCTTCATCATCGTTCTTATATTTTGGGCATTGACCAAAGCGAACGATAACTCCATAGCTCGCCTCCGAATCGATACATCGGGATCTTTAAGACACTCCAAAATTGTGGATCTGTGCCTCTGAACGGCAGAAGTATCGACATGAACCGTTTTCAGCAGTGTGTTTAAAGCTACATATCTAATGTTTTTATCATTGTTTAGCAAGAACCGTCCCAAAATGTTAACGGCTAACACCCTTAGTCCACCTTCCGACTTAATGTCCATTATCGAGAGAACCGTTTCATAGAGGATGGTGTTGCCCACATTTTTGCTGGTCTCCGTGTTGGTCGCCACTTGAGCTAAAATATCGTTCATTGCCTCAGAAGCGTCTTCATCGTTCTTTCCTAAAACCCTGAGTAACTTCAAAATCTTTACCTGAAAACAAATGTAAGTTTGTTGTAAAAAGTTCTGTGAGAGATGGACTTTTGGATTATGTAGAAGATTTTAATTATGTGTAAGATGTTGATTTGAATTCTGTGTAAGACCTGCAATTGAATTATTAAAGCAATTAAACTTACTTGCAAGAACGGATCGCTAACTCCGGAAACATCATGTTCCGGAGAATATCCAGCCAAGATTAGGTTTTTCAAAATCCGCACTAGATTCGGTACGATCTAAAACAAAACCATTACATAAAATGTGCTTTATATTGAAAAGACGAATAGTCTGTGATGCAATCAAATTAATATAAAAAAAAATTTAGTGCAAATTACAAACCTCAGTGGGCAACTTAAAATATG
Organism: Quadriops clusia; assembly: GCA_033557875.1. Taxonomy (NCBI): domain Eukaryota; kingdom Metazoa; phylum Arthropoda; class Insecta; order Coleoptera; family Hydrophilidae; genus Quadriops; species Quadriops clusia. The sequence goes on along the minus strand of JAWQRP010002118.1, from coordinate 8,352 downwards.
TGCTTCAATTTTTTAAATAAATTAATTTTATTTCAAAATTAAGTTTACAAGAAAAAGCAATTTTATTCAAATTGGCGCTTCCTGAAGTATCTGTAAAGGAATTTACTCAAATACTGTACGGCATATAAGTAAATACAGAAATAGTGCAGCACATCTAAGATGAAAAAAAAATCCTTAAATTATAAGGAATGATGGAGTAAATAAGAATTGATTCAAAAGTTTATATTATTTAAGTTGTGAAATACATGAGCTGAATTTAGAATGAGTGCTTCTCTATGAGCTATATGACATACATTTATCGAGATACATTGAAAGCACATGAATTTTACAACATTAGCGTACCTCACACTTGGAGCAGTCCTAAAGAAAACATATGTGTCAGTTCTATGATCTAGTTATTGGGCGTCATTCACTTGATGCACATCAAAAAAATAAAAAATTAAAAAACGTAGATTAAAAATTAATTGATAAATTTTTCGCTGTGAATGACATTGTCGATTAGGTAATTTGTGCTAGTGAAAAATTGACAAAAACATTTCAGCTATAATACATATACTACAACAGGGATTTATTATTTTACCGTTTAATTAATTTTCCCCTTTCTTGTCTTTTAATTTTTGAGGATATATTTAACACTTACCTTTTTGAAATGGTTTAGTGTATCGGGACTGTTCTCGCACATCTCGGTTATTAATGTAACTCCAGTTATCAATACACCTGGAACAATTAAAAAATTAATCAAAAAAATGTATTAAAAAATTAATTAAGATCCGGGTTATTACCGTGATTTTTCTCAGAAAGCAAGCTTCTAGTGGCTGGTAGAAATATTTCCATCAATTCCGGTACTCTTTTTATAATCCTGAAGGCGCACAAGGCTGCTTTTTTCCTGATGTATGCATTTGGGGATTTCATTAGTCTTTCCACCTCTGATGCTAAATCACGAGCCATTTCTGGTGAAGCTATTGCTCCTAACGTGCAAAGAGCTAGTCCGACCACGAATTGGATTGAAGAATTTAAATCACTGGAAGAAAAGTTTATAGTATTTTAACATAACTTGGAGCTGTGCAAGCGGCATTAACAAATTACAAAGTATAAAAAAAAATAATTATATTGAAAATTAATAGCACCTAAAGGTGAATTAAAGATGAATCATCCTTATTATTATCAAAAAGAAATTGTTTGTATGTGCAAAATGTGAAGGTCTTTGCCTGGATATCCAAGTACATAATAAACAATAATTGATATGCTCATCATGTTTCTGGTATTACATTATTATTAAATGGATTGTTTACATAAAATGAATAGCGTTATGGATTTGCCGACTTACTTTTTCAAGCAGTTGGTTATTAATAGATGTACATCCTGTCTCTCATCCAATAATAACATCGCCCCTAAATATCCTATCCTTTTGTCTGTGAATCTCTGGCTGGCGATTAACTTGAGGCATTCCAACTGCCCGAAGTGTGCCGGGTATCCGAGCATATGAATGTAAAGCAGCTTGGCAATGTTACGGCACCTGAAATAGACATCATGATGGTAACTAAAAGCACATATATGTGCTAAAAGCAATTAAATCTGCATTTAAAAATCAGTGTTTTTTTCAAAGTTTTTTTTTTAAGTCAAAGTTTTGAAATAAGTAGAAAACTTACCTCCATACTGAATCTTCTTCGCGGAAAGTAGATCGGATGTAAGCACATTCTTTGTTTACTACGCTCCTTTCTTCAGCGGCGGTCCGAGCAGCTCGTATTTGACGGATTAGGTCGCGTAGCCGCATGGGAGTAGGCATTCGCACTAGTTATTGGAAAAATGTTATGAAGTTTATTTTGACAAAAATTATAAAATTCAGAATGAGAAAATTCGACAATAAGCTAGTAAAATTAAGTACGTTGTAGCATAATGCTTCTATTATTACACTATAGTGTGGAAACTGATTCCTAATTGACTGAAATTAAATTTGGCAAAAATGCATATTTGAGTCTTTTTCTTATTTGAATTATTCGACACTTTTTGGATTGTTTATTTGCATTACCCAGCGATTTGTCATCGCATTAACATAAATTACAAATCCTTTCTAAAGTAAATTACGAAGATCATTATACCAGGTTCTAATTGGCAGAGTTCTATTTATGAGATAGCACATTGGAGTTTGTATGAGAAGTTTATTTTTAACAATAATAAAATAATAATTTTTTCTTCTTTCTTTACGAAAGTCATATATAAAAACTAGTTAAACATGTTTTTCTTACAATAGACATCTATTTCTTTGCTGTATAAATTGATCTTTTCGGGGAGTTCAAATAAATGGATATACTATATCTATTTTTACTTTCAACTAAATAATTTTATTTAATGAAAAGAATATTTCTTTAATATTAATTTGTGGAGTCCCAGTATTCCCAAATTTCTTTGATTAAAATAGATATTGATCAAACATTGTTCTTTTTATGGTTCAAATAAAATTTTCTCTCAGTGCAGTTAACGTAAAACCTCGAGTACAATATGCAATTTTTCTAATTTTTTCATAGAATGTCTACGGTCAATATCAATATTAACCTTTTAGCCCTGAAATGGATCTTAACATTTTACACCAAAGTGACGATAACATAGAAAGTCAGTGTTTTATTGAAGGCAGTGAGATGAGCTTTTCCTGTCGAAATGTTCATACCAATTAATATTCAAGTGAGGTCGGTCATGATATTGACAAGATTAATATTTTAATTCTATTAAGTTTACGTAAATGCCTTAGACCATTATCTAATAGCGATAATTCAGATAATTTACACGCAATAACGAGGATTGGCGAGAAGAAGAAAAGCTTTCAACTTTCAAACAATTTACAGAAACTTCCGGCATTGAAGCATGGTTACAAATCCTATATCTTTATATGTTCCGAAACTTTTTGATGTCTGAAGTCTGATTCCTCATAACAAGTGATGAATTGTGAGATTATTTTGCGTTATGTATAGTTAGGTCTTGTCAAAATTTTAGAAACCAAATTTTTCAATTGCAAACAAATATAAATACACTTGTAAGCAGTACCTCACACTAAAAATAAAATACTGTGTAAGATTTTAATAAAAAATTGCAAGTATCCAAAACGGCCGCCATACATGACATCATAACTATAGTCGATATTACATTTTGTTAATAGCACTTTGAAAATGTAACGATAAAATGTTTAACTGACCATAAGTCTAGCAACAACTACCCAAATGCTACATCACACTCTTGCCGCCCTCTGAAGGATTTGATATATTGCACATCATTATCATTATTTCAAAACTATTTCATTTTTAACAAAAATGAAAATGCGCATTATTTATATTTTCAAATGCTTAATTTAGTACACTCAATAACTCAAATCAATGACATGACCTAATTATAACCGGTGTTACACGGAGCAACTAACTCGCTGCGACTTCAGTAGTTGCTATGGAAATGCACCCTGTAACAATCTGCTCCATAGTCTTGTCACCAGTGATTATACGATGCATTTCCAAGCTACTATTGAAGTCGCAGCAACTTAGTCGCTCCGTGTAACAACGGTTTATAATGCAAGTCAATAAATCAAATATTGATATGTAATGGTTGAATAGTTGAGGCGAAAACCGCATAAGGCTGGTCGTTTAGTAGACGCTATTTTGAGTAATAGAGCGACCAGGTGATCATCGCCGAGCAAAGTTCACCTGTATCTCGCATTAGCCGAAAGAATCTAAATTTCTCTCCATCACTCGATCGCTCAAAATCATGTCCACTGAAGGACCAGCCTAAGTATGAAATGAAATTTAATTGGAATGTTTATTTTTTCTAAAATTAAGTAAGCAAATTTTGGCTATATTTTCTTCATTTCGATTGCTTATTTGAATAATAAATTTCAAGTACAATATACACCAAAACAAAATGTCGTAATTGCAGAATCTATAATAAAACTTAAGGGCCGTTAATGTTACGTACCATCTATTGCAAGCAAACGAGCACACTTACAAATTCACTTTTATAAGCTCTGTGAATCAGAATCTGATTACAAGATGAGTAAATGTAAACAGTAAATTTAGGAGGGGCGATAGGCGATAATCGCTTGCTTGAAATTGAAGGTAGAATTTGGAGCAAGCAATTGTCGAATGTCCCTCGTAAAGTTACTGTTAACATTTACTCTATCTGTACTATTCAAAATTTAAATTTTATGTACGGCAAGGAAAATCTCAAAATGTTGTAATAGGTTTCATATGCACACCTATTGTCATTATATTTCTTATGTCAAGGGGTTAAATACGAACCTACATTCATTTTAAAGTAATTTCAAAAATTTGTAGTCATGAGCTCCAAGTTTATTGAAAAGTTTATAAAAACATCCTTCTACGTATCTCATAGTTCTCTAACAGAGGATGTACCTTTTTCTTAAAAACTTTTGGTTTTCTGTTTCTTCTAAAATGCATTAGCCAAAGAAACTATCATTTGTTGTATATAGTACCTATATAGGGTGACGGAACCAGTAATCGACAAGCACCAGTAATCGACACTTACATCATTCTATATACGGTACTAAGAGTTCTGTTTTAATTATTTTATACATAGAAAACAGACTTCTCACTATCCGTACAAAACACATGATTGGGCTTGGCCATTTTGTGTCAAAAGATGGAGAGCTTAGTTTGTGCCCCTGTGGAAAAACCCTGTTTTATTAGTGAAATCCTTAAGATGACTTAATAATTGTTAAGTTTTCTTTTTTACTGTTTATAACAACCAAACTTGTGTTGATAATTGTTAATTCATCATTGGATAATGTTGATCACTGCGTAGTTGATTATTGGAGTTTAAATGTCCATTACTGGAGATTTTAATAATTTTTGTAATAAATATATTTTATAATCCATAATTTATTATTTAAAAATTGTCAATCTACAACCGAAATGTTTCTTGAAAACCTTCTTTCTCATTTTCACTAATCTCTCCTGGTCTAGTTATTATATACTTTTAGTTATTCGTATTTCTTTCACATAATTCCCTAAAGGTGTCGATTACTGGTTCCATCACCCTACTACCTATGCCTCGAAATAGTTGCAACATTTCAAATATACGTCCAGATTATTGATGATAGTCGAGTTAAATAATTTCTCTCGACATGGTTATCAGATGTTTTATAAATCTAAGTGTGCAATGGCCGAAATTTGTTGTCACTCGTTGTGCTTTTGTTTTACGCTTCTGTTGATAATGTTGAATTTTGACAGATATAGATATTTACCCGCTGTAGCCTATCCTAAACCTGAAAATGTCAAGAAAACAGTCAAATGTGACAAAAAAGAGAGGAGGATTTACTATTGATGAACTGTCGCAAATCTTATATAATTTGAAGAACGAGAAGAAACTCAAATGAGACGCCATAAATTCAGCTACTTGGAAATTTTACGAGAAAATTTTTAATTATCAAATACTTATAATAATGAGCATAAGAAAATTTTTGCAAAATAACGTTTCAAAAGTGTTCAACTGTTATGTTTATAATGTAACTATGATTCCTCTTTAAATATAAGAATAATTGTTTGGTAATTCCTTGTCTTCTTACATATAACGAAATGTTGCAATTATTTCGTGACAAAAATAAAAGTAAAATGTTACAACTATTTCGGGACAGAGGTAGTATCTTTTTTCACTACTACTAAAAAGCTTCTAAACTAATAACACAGATAACCAGATAGCTCATCAGATAGGGAAAAAGGTTGCGGTTTTGAGCCTGAAATGGCATCTTTTTGGGTATGTTCTGGCATCTTTTTTAAGATGGCGCTACGGGCAAGAATTGTCAAATTTAAACGTTTTATTTCTTAAAAACGATATTGTATTTAGTTTTAGAAGGTTTTAACTTTTGAGACCAGCACGGTATAACATGATGCAAGATTTCATAGGCCTTCGGGAGTTATAATAAGTCGCGGAGAGTGGTAAAAACATTGCATTTCTTACAGGTATAATTGGTTGTTTTTTTCTTCTTCTCCTTCTATTCTTCGAATATTCTTGCAACTTAGGCAACCCTTCACATTTCTAATGAAAAGCATTAGATGAGCTATCTGGTTATCTGTGGTATTACTTAATCTTTCTGGACGTCTTCCATGTGTCATTCATCAATGTTCTTTGATTGTCAATGCGTTAGTTTAAAATTGTTAGAAAAAAATGAAATAAAGTTGAACACATAGAGAAAAGTTCATGCTACAAGATGCAATTGGAGAAACTAATCAGAAAAAATCATTGGGGCCCGTGGACGTGTTTAAAATTTGAAAATTTTACGGAAAAATTCGGTCTTTAATTTCTCATGTGGAAAAGGTGGATTTCTTAAGAAATAGAAACTTTTTGCTTAAGACACCTGTTTGGGGATGCGCGGATTCGAGGTTTTTAAAGGGTGGCTCGTTTAGCGTGTTAAGCCCGGGGGTTATGAAAGTCTCAATAAGACGCGTCAAAGAAACACTGAAGTTACCTTTTTGGATGGAGGTGACGTTGATCTCGTTTCGGTTGGGATGACTATTTGTTGTCCGGATCCACTGCTGCACTGAACTTTGTTTAATTTATATACACTTGTTTTTAAGATTCACAAAAATGTTTATTTTAACTTGTGCCCGAAAGGCGTAGGAATAGTAATCGACACTTGAGTCACTAAAATGTCTATATTAAGTTGTGCCCGAAAGGCGTAGGAATAGGATTCGAAAACTTGGAATGCCCGCGGGCGAAAGAATAGGAATTGAGACGCGAGTTGTCCGCAGACGAATGAACTTGCTCTCTTGAACTCTGAACTGTGACTGATCTCAAAGGGATGTTGACCGCGGTTTGTCTGGCACAATTATGCAACCAGATTTGCTCGTATTAAGGAAGGGTGGCCCAACAAATTTGATTAATAACAACTCTAGAAATGCTAAATATTACAATCCATCAAAATCTTTTGCAAATGTCACCTCAAATAGTAATCAATCCCAAGGTCCTTTTCTTTCGTCATTAAATATTGAATCAAATCTGGTCGATAAGATTCTTCTAATTCTGAAAGAACTTATTACCCCTTTTCTTGAACAAATTAAAACCTTCTTAATTAACAAAATGTTACCAAACCTCTTTAATGCCTAGTCAAACTGTCAATTCTTTCCAAGCTCTCACAATCCTAAGCTGGAATGCAAATGGTATTAAAAACCAACGCTCCTTAATCATAGCTTTCTTGGCAAGATACAAAATTGACATAGCTTGTGTTACAGAAACTCATCTCTGTGACGGTGAACGTTTTAAAATTAGTGGCTATCATGTACTTCGGAACGATAGGATTGCTCGTACCGCCTCAGGAAGAGTAGCAATCTTCATCAATAAGAAATTTCAATTTAATACCATAGCAGTTGCATGTGAAATTTGGAGACAAAAGCAATCCAAATCAACTTGTATTCCCTCAATATTCTGACAATCATCTCAGCTTATAAACAACCACTTAAAAGACTTCTTGAAAGCGACTTTATTAATTTATTTAATCGAGAATCTCCTACTCTTCTGATTGGAGATCTCAATTGTAAAAGCACTCTTTGGGGTTGTCGTGCCTACAATATAGGGAGTACTCAGCTTAATAATATTTCGACTGATCTACAATTACAAATCTTAGCCCCTTCTGAATTCACCTACTTTCCTTATAGGGAAGATCATCAACCAGACATATTGGACATCATAGTGTCAAAAAATATTTCTTTGACCTTGCAACAAACTGTTATCCATGAATTAGATTCAGATCACCTTCCGGTTATAATTTCTTCTCCTTCTATCAATCCTACTCTCTTCTCAAATCCTAGACTTATCAAGGGCATAGTTGATTGGAAACTTTTCAAAGATATAATAAATATCTCACTAAAAAATCCATTGAATATTAATAACACCCGTGATATCGATAACAATGTAGAACACATCACTAAAACACTCACTGAAGCTATACAAACCTCAACAAAACCCAAACCTTTCACAAATAAACACAACAGAAACATCCCACCAGCTTTTATATTAGAATTAATCGTTGAAAAAAGCCGATTAAGAATAATAATAATAATAATAAATTCCTTTATTGCCATACATAAGTACCTAACTACATACATAAGTGATCTTAATATAATTCATATAATTACATACGTAATACAAGTAGATTAAGTAAGAAAATCTGAAAGTTATACCACATATGCAACCATGACATAATAGTGATAATACAAAAAGAAAAATATATATATACTAGTTAATGCCCGTGAAAAATCACGGGCACCCATGTACACATATATTTATTACCATGTACACATATACTTATTGCCATGTACACGTATACTTATTGCCATGTGCACATATACACCTGACCAT
>JAWQRP010002117.1:0-16565 GCA_033557875.1 Quadriops clusia | reverse complement strand
TAAATGCTCCGAATAATTAAATGCTTAGTACAACAAAATTTCGTAAATAATAAGAAGTTTTGTTAATTTAGTTTATTGATTTTATAAAAATTGGTAAATGATATAAAATATGATTTTAGAAACAATCACCTCTTATAATAAACACCAAAATAACGCTAGACTGATCATTCAAGATTTTTTGGTTTGTCTGTAAACCTTTAACGTCTTAATATTTTTTCTGTAGCGTTTTAACGAAAGTGTTTTGTTAATACTAAAAATTAATGAAATTTCTCTCAGTATAAACAATGTTTATTTTAGTTAAGTACTAGCACATATATGTGGTATTACTAATTGGTTATTAAACTGAATAAATTTCATATTTATCAGATTAATAGGTATTATTAGTAAATGTATAAATGTTGTTACTATATGTTAGCCACAAGTCAAACATTTTTCTCGCTATTATCCGATGTAGATGTTGAAGTAACCCCTAAACACATAAATAAGCAAATAACCGTTTGTCCCGTTTAGCCGACCATCGCCTCCATGCTCCATACGAATGGTAGGTGTGTAGGGTGCTGAAGAGTAATGAAACTAAATTGTTTAAATGTTGGTAACACAAATATTGGAGCGTTGTAAACCGATTTAATTTCCGTCAGCCCGGCCGCATGACTATGCTAATTAGCGGCTCGGCGTCGGTCTCACCCCCCTTTTGGTGCGCTCTCGATCGAGCCCTGTCTCCTTCTATCTCGCAGAGCGGCCGATAAGGCCTCTCTCTCGCGCCACATAACCATAGGGCGAGAGGAGAAAGCAATTTCGACATCATCACAGCGTTGTAATCGACGACTGTCTCGCTCTTGCCATGTTTCGATGTTTCCTGTGCATCAGATGAGCGGTGGCGATGCTGAAACGGGAACTAATCAGGACCGCGACCGCGTTTAGACTCCATTATTTGCCCAACTGCTCCCATTGATTGATTTTGATTGGAATTAACGTTGTTGGGCATATTGCGATCGCGTTTGATGTGCATGCTGCACGTCTTGATACATTTTATGTTAGCTAGGCTATTTTTGGGGGCCTATGGCTATAGGCTCATATATGAATCCCCTGGGTTAATTTTAAGGTCAGGGATTGATGGGGTTGTTTCTAATGGGGTTTGCTATTAATTTATTTGTTCAAAAGAGAGATTTTTAGGTGTATAAGCCGATTATTGAATTTGCGTCTTGATTGAATTTGCGGCTTGATTGAATTTGCGTCTTGATTGAATTCACGTATTACTCTGATATTTAAACAAACTGATTCAACTCAATGATTTATCAATCAATCTTATTATTCTACAGCAGGACTCTGCTATAGTAAGAACATTGTACTTAATGTACATATAAATAATGATATTAGGTACCGATGTATTACTTACTTGTTATTGATTTACAGCTCAAGTCATAGCTAATCGTTAATGTAATACAGGGGAAATGTGGAGTTATTCCGGAGTTAATAAGTGACAGATTGTTAAAGCCAAGTCTGGCGAACTTGCTCGGGAGTGTTTTCAGCGTATTGTAATTAGCAGTAGGAGTTAAAACTAATTCCCCGGTAACACTTTGACCGCAAATTTAATTTATAAAATATCGCAAGGCCCTGCTCACCGAAGTTCGCTGTTCGTGACAAATTGAATAATTAGTTTCGCAGGAAAGCTGGGTGTGATTAAGCGAGTGCGTCTTGAGCACTATTTTTTCGCTCGATTATGTTTATTAAGTTTAAATTCCCGAGTTGGGGAATATTTCATCGGCTCGGGATTAATGGAGATCGCGGGATTAATGGAGATCGCGCGTGTCGCTTATTATAAGGAAGGTTTAGTTTTGAGCTTTACACTAAGTTGAACTTCTTTATTTAGATATAGGTATTGTTTTTAGGTATTTTTTTTACAAAAATATGTCTAAAAAAATTGAGTTAACTACAAGGTATTTTATAATTAGGTGTGCGGAATAACAATAAAACTCCTGCAGATCAGTGCAGTATTTCTGCGTTAAATGACATTTTTCATGTAAATTTGCATTTGTTATATGCAACTGTGATTTAACAATTACTCGTGTGAATAGGTAAAATTAACTGTTTAAGGTTTTATTTAAATATATTTAAATAAAATTATAATTTTACATGTCTTATAATGCATAATTTCAGTATAGTTTTTAGAGGGTAATATAAAGTATTGTAACGTAATCTAATACATGATAAATCATCTTAATTTTCCATCGAGTTAATAAATCAAGTAGAGTTAATTCGGTGGCGGCGAAAGAAAAATAAAAATCCGGGGAGCTGAAAACACCCGGCGATTAACCCGAACAACAATAAAGCTGTCAAAGTGAATTACAATCGACGAAAGGAGACCGAAACCGGCCGGGACACAAATTCACAAACAGCAGAGCGAAAAAAAAACTACAAAAGTAACCCCAATTAGAGCACGTTTAAACGTTTTTACAATAAACTACTCTTTCGCCCAAACACAAACACTCGGGCCCGCGCCCCTCTCCCGGACCCCCAAAGCCCGGATAATCACCTGCATCGGTCCTTCTTCAGTTCGTACGCCGAAGCGACCCGGACTCCATCATGGCAAGCTCCGGGTCGCAGTTGGCTGGCTCCGGGGAAGCCCCTCCCCGATCGCCGCCTACTGGGATACAGAAGTCGGTGGTTTCAGTCGACTGCAACCGCGCTATGGATTCGGATCGTTGTGAAGACACTTCGGCGATGCTCAGTAACTTCGGGTTGGACGTGAAGCCTTTGAGGATGGTCTCCAGTCCTCCAGGACCCAGACATACGATTGATAACATTTTGGGGTTAGTGGCCAGGAAGGATGAGCTCGAGAGAGACAGATCCACGACGCCTGGGAACGCTGAGAGTGCCGGTAAGTGACGCTGAAATTTCGGGGAAGCACGTGCTTTTTTCGTTGTTTTCTTTTTTAAATGAATAATTTTCTTTTCTAAATTTGAAATTTTCTTTTCTAAATTAACAATTTTCTTTTCTAAATTAACAATTTTCGTTTTTAATTTAAAATTTTGATTTTTAGTATAAAATTTTGTTTTTTAATATAAAATTTTCTTGTTTAATTTAAAATTTTCTTTATTAATTTCAAATTTTCTTTATTAATTTCAAATTTTCTTTATTAATTTAAAATTATCTTTATTAATTTAAAATTATCTTTATTAATTTAAAATTTTCTTGTTAAATTTAAAATTTTCTTTATTAATTTAAAATTTTCTTTATTAGTTTAAAATTTTCTTCTTTAAATACAAATTTACAGCCTAAAACACCTATTGTTGTTTCATGCTCTTATAATAAAAAAAAATAAAAGAAATAAGTGACCAAAACGCAATAAAATCTTGGTGTATGAGTTGTAATTTTATTATTTATAGTTTTTTCTTTATTTTACTATACCTATCGTACTCTTTAAAAGGTTAAATAATGACTTTTTCAAAAATATTGTGTAATGTATTTGTGCCTATACCTGTACAATTGGTGGAGGCGCACAATCAAAACTGCACGGTATTAGCATTGCAAAGCACAATTCATCCTGGCGTTGACAAATTAATTCTAAATTGATAAATTATGATAATAATAATAATTTATCCTCAATGTATTACCCACATTTTTAGTTAAATAATAATACTTAATAAATAATAATATTAAAATAAAATAAGAATTAAATTTAAGTATTAAATCAACCAGCTCAAAAGTTAAAAGCAATTTTAAAACAAAGCACTTAAGGGTAGCCCGAGCACGCGTTTGCCCGAAAACAAAAATCACTTAACCGTCATTAAACCCCAAACACATTTCGAAAAGTGCTCAGTCACGACCTAATGTGAATAGTGGGCGATTCATCCTCTTAGATGCACCAGAATTTGGAATGAATCTTTTATCCCTCTCGTGTTCTGTTAATCCCTTCGATGTTCGAACGGATGCTATGTGCACTCTTATGTTCTCATATATGCACTTTTATGTCCTCTTATGCACTTTTCTTCACTCATATACGCTATTAATCACTTCTATGCACTCTTATTCACTCCTATGTACTCTTATTCACTGCTATGCATTCTTATTCACTCCTATGCACTCTTATTCACTCATATGCTTTCTTATGCACTCCTATGCACTCTTATACACTCTTATTCACTCCTATGCACTCTCTTATTCACTCCTATGCACTCTTATTCACTCCAATGCGTTCTTATTCACTCATATGCGCTTTTGTTCGCCCTTATTCACTCCTATGCACTTTTATTCGCTCTTATTCACTCCCATGCATTTCCCCGCGAATATCTTGTTTTAATTTATCACATTCAGTGATCGCGCTCAATTATCTTAAGTACATCAAGCAAGAAAGCCACTCAAAATATCTGACAGCGGTTCGAGCGAGAGATTTTATCTGGCAGAGGCCATCGCTTCCATCGGCTAATAACACGGTTCCAGACACTTTAAGGTTGTTTTCCGATATTAGGATGCGACCGAATAAATATTCATTTAATCGGTAATTCTAGATGATTTGACAAGTTTCTTCCGAGGCGAAGATAAAATTGATTAGTACGGAGAATCGGTTTTGACACCGAGGTGGCAGGGCCGCGTTAATTGATAATTTAAATAATGCATTCTCGGAATTAAGCGGCTTTAAGCTCATTAAGATTGTATTCGTAGTTTCTCCGCTTTTTCTCCCTCTCGCGGACGGTGTTTAGGCTAATTTACTGGGAATTGTTTGGTGGCCCAGTTTGCTTTATTCGGACGACGCTAAATGGATTTTCGCTTTTAGGCCTAAGCTTAATAATGCCTTGCGTTTAGCGTTTTTTGTTGCTTACTTAAGTTTATGTTGTAAAACAAACATCTTGGAACTGCTTTGTGCGCCTTTAAATTACTAGATATCCTAAAAGCCTAAATAATTGTTTTCCATCAACTTTTTGGTTAAATTTCCTGGAGTTGTATGTATACATATATAGATATATATACACACACATATATATATATATATATATATATATATATGTACAACTAGTAGATAGATAGTTTCAATCGGTCAATTACCGACCAATGTCTATACCTATAACTTCAGCGCTACATTTGATTCAATTTTTCTTCAATTTTACATGCTTTTTTTGTTACAATTTTTGTTCAATTTTACATACTTTTTTTGTTACAATTTTTGTTAAATTTTACAAATTTTTTGTTATAATTTTTGTTCAATTTTTTTACTCTTCTTTACCCTTACAGATTCGTGTTAAATTTGTTCATCAAAAGATTTTGTTGCACGTAATATTTTCATATACATAAATTAATAATAAGTTTTATTTCGTCCAATCTATTAAGTTTTATTTCGTCCTATCAAATAAGTTTTATTTCGTCCTATCTAATAGGTTTTATATCGTCCTATCTAATAAGTTTTCACTTACTAACAAACCAAATAAGAAGCAATTCTAAACAATTGCGACATTCAACCATACAACAGTATTATAGCCAACAGCTAAGGCACCGGAACAAGAGTCCGGGAGCCGTCCTAATAAAACTGTTAGAACGTTAATTGTATCCACTTTGCCGCGTTATTTGTAGCTCTTATCGCCTTCGCGAAACTTTGCCAGGCAATCTAATGTAATTATTGCATTCCGTGCACAATTGCGGCTTGACAAGTTTATAGCGTTACCTCTGGATACTCCACTGTTTGTGCATTTCAATTGTTTCGCCTGCGAGTCGATGGCGAGCAGGCTGAGGCGAGCGCTCGCGTGCCTCCTTCGATCGCTATATCAAAGAGACCTTAACTATAATATAATAACTACAGGTACACCAATAATCATTCTATATACCTAGGTTTAATAATTCGTGATTTTAACTATTCAAGGTTTTAACTATTCCAGGTTTTAGCTATTCTAAGTTTTAACGATTCGAGGTTTTAACTATTCGAGCTTCTAACGATTCGAGGTTCTAACGATTCGAGGTTTTAATTATTCGAGGTTCTAACGATTCGAGGTTCTAACGATTCGAGGTTCTAACGATTCGAGGTTCTAACGATTCGAGGTTCTAACGATTCGAGGTTCTAACGATTCGAGGTTCTAACGATTCGAGGTTTTATCTAACGATTTGAGGTTCTAACGATTCGAGGTTCTAACGATTCGAGGTTCTAACGATTCGAGGTTTTAACTATTCGAGGTTCTAACGATTCGAGGTTTTAACTATTCGAGGATCTAGCTATTCGAGGACTTAGCTATTCAAGGTTCTATCGATTCGAGGTTTTAACTAATCGAGGTTCAAACGATTCTAAAGATTAGAAGGTTTAACTATTCGAGAATAGAATGTTTCAATGATAGAACTATTATCGACACGAGAACACAGTGAAAGATTAAGCGAAAGAGTAAGCGAAAGAATAAGCGAAAGAGCCCTTAACGATAGGCGTCTAACGACACGAGGCCTCTAATGGAACACCACTTACATTACTTAACTTGATGTTTTTATTTCGATTTAACTAACTCGGCTCGGGCTTGCTAATGCAGTTCGGTTACACGACTACCGGCAGCCTGTCATCCCTCTCCCTCGCACAAGCGACAAAGCGCTTCCATCCTTCACCATACTCCAGGATAATGTACTCTACCCGCTCTTATACACACTCATTTCGATGTTTTACTGGTTATAGTAAGCATAATCGAGTTAGATATAACGGCTTGTCAATGGTAATTGCTCCGTATTCCCAGCGGTTCCCAACATCTATCAGCCCCGATGAAGAATTCATAACAGGGAATTTATCTGATGGCACATAAACTGAACCTTTTAATTATATTATATAGCAGTTAATTTATTGCGAGCGAGGCCTGCGCTCGTTACTGTTAATAATAAATAATAATAAAGCAAATAACTTAATTCCTTATAATTACTAGTGGGCTTGCAGATCGTTTACACAAAAAGCTATTACCGGGGCGCTTTCAGGCGCCAAGGCTGGGTAATTGCTTTTATATCGACGCAAAAATTGAAATCGATTCGCTGGGTTCATACCTAAATTATTAGCAATAGGTATTTTGTTTAATTTATTACTGTTTAATTTATTACTGTTTAAATTATTATTGTTTAATTTATTACTGTTTAATTTATAATAGTTCACTTTTAAATAGTTTATTAATTAATAATATTTTTATTTATTTTAGTATTTTTTAATTATTTTAGCATTCATCTCCTTATTTACCATATTATTTATTTTAATTTATTTTATATCCCTTTGTTACGATGTACTTATTTTATTACTTCTCTTATTATTTACATAGAAATGCACACAATACTAATCTTTAACTTTGTTTAAATTAATAATAATTTTATGATCAATTTTTTTCATATTTTGATTTTTTTGTTCCACTTTTTAAAGCTGCTTCTCCAAGTTGGTAGCACAAAGTTTAATAATGAAACATACCATAATAATAGTAATAAAATAATAATAAGATTAAAATAATAAAAATAATAATAAAATAATAATAAAATAATAATAAAATAATACAGTAAAACCTCGATATAACGGACTAATTGAGGGGACAGGGTGTCCGTTAAAACCGAAAGTCCATTATATAAAAATACATTTAAAATAAATCAAAAAACTTTTTTTTTGAAAATATGTACACTGTATTTTGATATTAGTAAAAAAGACAAAACACAAACAAAATTCTATTTAATTGTCTTCGGACATTCGTCGTGAAGTGACGTTGCTCTTTGATATCGACGCGCTTGCTTTCTTCGGTAATCATGCTTTGAAAAAGGAATCAAGTTTTGTTTGCACTTTTGAAGTTCGCTGCTTTTTTATAATCAACTCTCTAAAATTACGAAAATGCGTATAATATAGCTGAACTTCATTATCTGACGAATTATCAATAAATGTTATTAGATCGTCGAGATGCGATCTTACCACTGATAACTTCATTTTTGGCAGTTTTGTTTCTACTTCTTCGTTATCTTCACTTCCATCCTCATTTTTTAGATTCATAACTTTATCTGCTATTTCACTTTCACTTATGATATTATACCCAGGGTCTCCTTCATCTACTTCTAGCCATTGTAAAACATCTTCCTCAGCTACTTCTTCTCCGGCATTATTATATATTGTCCTACAGAAATCAGGAACTTCTAACCCTTCTAAATCAAATAAATTCTTCCAACCATTTTTTAATGTTTACTCTTTCACCTCTTTCCATGCTGCAGCAAAATTAAAAATTGTTAATTTTAAATTGTAACCCTTTAAGTTTTGCAAGGTGCGCTGTCCTCTGGTATCTTCTGCATTATCTTCATCCGGCAATACAACCATTACTTCATCTAAAAACTTCCTGCGATATATTCGTTTGGTTGCCAAAATTATTCCCTGATCCATGGGTTGAATAAGCGACGTTGTATTTTTTGGCAAAAACATACAACTAAATTTGCCACCTTCTGAACGTAGAGTATTTTCCGAACGATGAGCAGGAGCGTTGTCTAAAATCAATAAACATTTCACCTCTTCCGGCGGTATTCCCAGTTTCTTCTCTTGAAATTTTCTCACTGCAGGTACAAATTCTTTAAAGAACCAGTTTTTGAAAATATCTGAGTTGAACCATGCCTTATTAGAGCTTTAATATAAAACGGGCAGATGATGCATTATGTCTTTTAAAACTCTAGGTTTACGAGATTTGCACACACACACACACACAGCTACACACACACGTAAAACACACACATAAACACACTTTGATTAAATTTTTCGTTGTTGTCATTTCATTTGTTATATTTCCTCTGATGAAGCGGTCAAACCGCGAAACGCGTAAGGAAAAGTGCATTTAATTTTATAAAATAAGGACTATAAACCCAAGATTATAAAAATATTTACAATTATAAGTCCAAGAGTATACAAATATTTATACTATGCTTAAATATTAATAAGCTGAGATAAATTGTTTGATTGCCTTCAATACTACACCTAATACTGAATTTTAAGAAACGAAATAATACAAATTATCTTTAATTACAGGTATGTTCCCTATATGTCCAATATACCCCTAAAGTGTCACTCAAATACCCTAAATGGTCCTGGGGATATCGCCTCGTATCACATTAAAAAATCAGGAAATTAAGGACGTTCCACACAGAATCACAATAATTGATATTTTTTTTAATACTTACGACTCTGCTGCAAAACACTGATCAGACAGAATTAATTTACCAGCTCAGACAGACTAATATCTACAAACGACCTCTCAATTCATCTCCCCTAATTAAGCCGCCAAAAATTCATTAATCGGTTTTCTTGAGCTTCGACAAAGAAATGTATTAAGCGATGAAGTTCGCGTTGAGTATCAATCGGCAGCAAAAACGCGACAAAAAGCAAATCTCAATTGTAATTATGGCTCTGACCGCCCCCAATGTGATCCTTAAGATAACTCAATGGGCCTTTTCTCCTCCTCGCCTCATTCTTTCCCCCGATTATTTAGAAACTTTCTATTCTATTATTCCGGAATTACTTGCAGGTTTAATTAATATATTTCTTTGGTTTCGGTAAATCCGATGGTAATTATAAACCAGCAATGCAAAAGAAAATAACAACAAGAAACTTTGTACCAAACAAAAAATCAGAAGTTTTCACTCGGCTAAAATAGACCGAAGTTTGCATCAACTAGCCGGGCTTGAATAACTCAATTAAGCTAATGTAGGTGAAGATAAAGTTCCCGAACAATATTGCGAGGCAGAGAGCTTCCGTAAAAGGAAGCAATTAGTAACGATCAGATAACATTTTATACAGAGGAGCTGGGTAATTACTCGTAGTTTTTGTGAAATCACTATCTGATTCGAATGGCTTACACACTCTGTGATAAATGACATGTTTGTCTAATGCACCATCCGAAGCAAAGCGATGTACCGAATTGAATAGACATTTAATCAATTACTAGCTTGTCGCGATAAAACAGAAAACTAATTCTTATTTTGTTTATTCTCCCTTACTTATTGTATTAAATAAATTACATTAATTACTGGCCGCCCCTGCGTTCATCTCAGCAACTGAATTTCAACGTAATTTCAAATTTAACTTAAATCCTGTCTTGTTACCCGATTTCTATAATCTTAATTACACAAAGGACGAGAAAGGACAAGGTAACCCGGCGCTGTAACCGGTACATTCATTATAATAAAAATTTCAGGACAACAAATTTAAGCCAGTAGCGGAGGACGAGCACAAAGGGAAAATTTCATATTCTTATATCCCCCCCAGATTATATATTCATAAGCTAAGCTTAGCCTCTACTAAGTGAAAATGCTTCGCACTATGCATACATAAACTTCCTGTAATCATGGCCACAACGACAGCGCATTTGTCAAGACCTAAGGAGACCTTATTAACCCTTAGCACGGTAAACTTGCTTTCATACATGAAATGGCCTGACGCCTCGGGATGTAGTCTTCAACCTAAATATTTCTGGACGCATATTGAACGAAAATGGAAAGCTTGGCGAGAAAATTTTAATCAACACCCACGAATCTTTATTTTACTACGTACTGCAATGCATATATTATACGTAAAATCTTCTACCCTGAAAATAAGAATTCATACAATACATTACAAATAATGTTTATGGTTAGATGAGTTTTTATGGTTATGTACTTCCTATGCGCTTTTATGGCGTGCTCTAAAGGACTTTATACGGTGTTATAAAAATAAAATTTAATAGGCCTCTTGGTTATCCAACTTAATGCTGTAAATTATAGTGCTTCATGTCTTCATATTAACCGTAATGGTCTCTGTACAAATTATTTCGGCCATTTCACCGTAAAGTTAAGTAAGACGTTAACCGCATTGGCCTAATCTCGGTTTCCTTATAAAACTATAGATGGGGCAATTTCATAGCTCTGCAGAACAACCCACCCTTGCTTTTAATAATATTCCCTTATAGTATGTTGTACTTTGTACACTAAACAATTTTTCCTCGTTTCGCCTCTTTGCCTCAGGGGCTCGTAGCCTTCACTGATTGTGCCCAGGAAATCCATTCTTTTACAGCCCGTAAACCTGGGACTAACAAATTGAAATTTCGTAAATATTTGGACGAGGCGCTCGTCATTAATTGAATATTTAGGGAGTTATTGGCCGTCAAGTTTCGTTTAAGATGTTTTTGAAAATTTGTGAAGTATGCGAGTAATTCGGGTAAAAAGTATCTATGGTTTATTTCAGGACAATATTGCTTTGAATATTTATACACCTAAATAAATAGGTGGTTATCCTGATATTAATGCATTTTTATATCAAAGTCTTAACTTTAATATTTAATGTTATAAATTGTAGAACATCTTAAAATCAGTACAATTAGTTTGAAAAAAGACATATCTACTAGTTCTCTATATTTTGCAAAATTGCTTAAGTGGTACGATTTAGGCAACTCTCCCCTAAATATCGTTATAAATATATTATAGATATTTTTCTACAGCATAATTTTTTATTCACATAATGATCCTATCATGAAATAAAATTTCCTTCTTTAACTGTATCGTAGATGTAGACATGCAAATTGGAGATTTGGGGCGAACGTATATCTTTGGGGATTCAGCGCCGCCGATTTGCGGTTCCAATTAATCGTCCTTTTCTCTCTCAACAATGAGCATTGTAAGGCCGCAAATCCCTTCGATAAAAACTCTTTTGCCGCACACAGCTTCATTTGTATTAGCCCGAAACTGAATTCATTTCTGTTGGCAAAATTTAGATAAAACATCCCCTTTGTGTGTATTATCATTTTAGTGCTGCGTGCATTATAACGTTCACAATACAAATAATGTAATAAGAAGAATGTACTTTTCATGTAGTAAAGGGATTTTTGTTGCAGAAAAACGTTTTAACAGTGAGAAGCATTGAAGTTTAGAGAGAAGATGAATCTTTTTTAAAACGAAAGGAGCAGCTGAAACCGATGTTTACAACAAGGAGATTAAAAAATAAAATTCCCAACACGATCGGTGGCTGACGCCCTTTGTTCTCAGTAACCCCCATTATTCGCTCTAACAATGGGGCGCGAAGTCGCATAGTTTAAGCGCATCTGAACTTGACAAATGATATCATTTGTCATAACATCTTTAACATAAAGATGCACCTGGTTGTTTCAATCCAGTGGAGAATCCTAATCTTGTAGTCTTGTAGTTTTTAAAGTAATTTGTCATGATTTAAGGTAGGTGCGATATATCGTATTATATCTCTCCAATGCAGTTACCCAACTGTTATTATTTACTCTTATTATTTTACCGTAAATTACGTCAAAACAAATGATTGCGGAGGAATTCATACCCGATATTTCTTGCTTACCCACCCTGAGCAATCTCAGCCGTAATGAATTTTCCAAAGGCGCCACTCTAACATCGTTTATTTTTCGCCTCTTATTTACAACAAGAAGGAAGCGAGCCGAAGGACCCGTTTTACGGTCTACGCAAAGCTCCGAATAATCTCCCTTAATTTAGGTGACTTATATTCGCCTGTTTTATTGTGTTTTTAATTTCGTTATTAACTTCGCTGGTGATAATCAACTACTGCAGGATGGCTAAAAAAACAATGCTCGCGGAAATTTTATTACAAAGCTGCTATTTTACGCGTAATTAAATTTCAACCCTTATTGAATTAATTTAGCAAGCGCTAGTCGCTCCTCCAAGGGAGGTTGTTATGTTAAGCAGCGCGCTAATCCTGAGTGAAATCTAACATATCTTCTGGCTTGTTCTGCTGGTTAATGTAGATTTGTTTGAACGTGAGCTAAACTAGCTTCCTTTTATAGTGTACGCAAAAAAGTGTAGACTTTATGATCAAAGTCGTTTTAGTAAAAAGATTTTATAGCAACTAAAATGTTGTTTAGTGGAGTAAATAATGTTTTCGGCTCCTCTCTGGCTAAAGCCTTGAATGTGCTTTTGTGAAATCGCATTTCAAACGTTGAAAAAGTTTTTTTATAAATGATAATAAAATAGATTAATTTAATCTGTTTTCTTCATTACTACTACTAAAATTCAAGTAATTCATTCATGGTTTTGACCTAACATTCTATATTGGTAAACACATACCTACCTATGTTTTATGAGATCTAGCTAAATGTTTGGCATGTTGTAACAATTATTATAATTTTCACTTAATGTAAACCCCATAAATATTTGTGTAATTTTTATACAATAATTTATTTATTTTCTTTTCTTGGGATATGAAGTCCTTATTGTAATTAGAAAATACTTTTAAGTAAAATAATTTATTTTAACTCGACGTTTCGATGCTTGTTCACATCTTTTTCAAGAGTTACATTAGTGCTGTTTCTTCAGTCAGTCCCAAGCAGTTTCAAGCAACCTTGAACAGGTAGCAGCCAATGGGGTTTAGAGAAATTTTGTTGCCTTGAATGTTATTGGTTACTATCTGCCGGCAACATGTTCCGGACAGCTGAAGAAACAAAGCTATTATTATTATGGCATATGTCAAAACATATGTCTGAGGGATCTAATTAATAAGTAATTGAATCTTATTATTATTATTTTTACTGCGTTCGTTTATAAGTTTCTTTGGACAAGATTATTGTAAAGATTGGATAAGTTCTCTACATCACGCCTATCATTTACAGTTGAATTATCTCGTCTCTTAATATGGATCATTTCTAAAAATAAACGAGCTTTTTCATTATTTTCTTTTGCTAAAATTTGCGGATTTGTGAAATCGAAATTATGATCGTTTTCTTCACTGTGTTTACTAAGTGCTGTATTTTGTTGATTCTTCCCAGTTACACTTCCAATGTGCGCTTTGATTCGTTCGCAAAGATGTTGTTTGGATCGTCCTATACAATGAATTGTACACAATGAGTTGTATTCTAACAAAATATTACACAACCTCATAATTAATTATTTTTATTATCCGTTCTAATGATTTGAATTTATTTTCTTATATGTTCTGATGCTTAGGAAACTTATGATGAAAGTGATGATTTAGTTAGCTTAATGTATATTTTAAACAGGATGGTTTAGAATTTGAATTTTAAAACACAGTGCTATAGATAAATTTAAAAAAATAAATAAATCCTTATTTAATACTTGCTAAATATGATCTTACATCTTCGATATTGTACAGTTGGATGTTAAGAACTCCAGTTTAGTGTATTAAAAACGAGCGCATCAAGCCAATGATTTATAAATCAATATACAACGTAATAATTAAAAAAATATTTCTATTACTCGTTCTAAATCATCCTCTTTCATATACTTCATCATCACTTTCATTATAACTTTTCGAAGCATTAGAACATATAAGAAAAAAAATTTCAAATCATTATAATTAAAATAATAAATAATTAATGATAATAAAAACAATTCCAAATTATTACAACGGGTAAGAAAAATATAATCTTAAGAAAATGTGTTTAAACATTAGTTTGTGTAATATTGGTTTCTATTAATTGTACGCATCTCGACTATATAGCAGAATCTCTTTCATCAATTTTGGATAGTTTGTTTTTATAGCAGAAACTCTTTTAATTATTATTCATAGATATACACATAAAATAAATTAAGAGAAAATAATAAAGTAAAACTATATAACTGCATGAATAGTTTTCAAACATCTACAGAGTATAGCAACAAATCGATATCATTAAATTAAATCATAAAATCAATTTGGCGCTCAGCCGCACAGCTAGCATATCAATCAAAACTCAATCATCAAAACTTTCGGCCGAACAAACAATAAAGCCGATCCATTTTCCCACAGATGGAGCCGCACAGGAAGTGTATTTATAGCAATCCCCCGTGAAAATTACGAAGAATCTAAACAATCCGCAATTTTGAATCCGTCCCAACAACAAAACCGGAGGCTGATCCTGACATAGGTGGATGAAATTTTAATGGAAATGAGCGGGGCAAAGCCGCATAGGCTGGGGTTCGCATCCCAATACGCAAAATTACATGCATATTTCATTATGGAAAACAGTTTCGTTTAATTTTTACCGCGGTATCTCGCGTTATTTATGGACGAGGCCTTCTAGATAAAAGTCTGTGATAAATAGTGCGCATCCCCCGGCGGCGCGGCCTGCGCGATTCGGCCGTGTTCTTTCCTGTAACAAACAGCCAGACTCTTTTCAAAAGGAAGATTTATTTCACACTCTGAAAAAATACTGTTGCGGAACATAAGCGGCGCACATCGAATACTAAGCGACGAACGCTTTACCCCGTTGGTTTTTTCGTTGCCCCACAATTGCCGTGCCAGTACTGGATAAATAGAGCCGTAAACGGAAAAATAAAAGAAAATTGGCACGTGATAGCGAAGGCTTTCTGCATCCAAATGACAAAGGGAAAATTTCCTAGGAAAAAATCTGCGCGCAGTATTTTTAACAATCCACTCCATCTGTCTTCTTTATAACAGCCATCAATGTTGGAACAAATGGCCCAATCACTTTGTATGCTGGCTCGCATGAATGAAGTAAATTTTCCCGAAACCTCTGGAGTTTATCCAAGTAATATAAAACTCTATGTTACATCGCTCCTCACTTAAAAATAGTTCAAGGCGAGCTGTCGTTGGCTTCCTGTATTGACACTATGGCCAAACAAAAATCTCGGTAAATCAGGAATCTCAGTAAAACAAGAATTTAGACAAAACAAAAATTTAGGTAAAAGAAAAATTTAGGCAAAACGAGAATCTAGGCAAAACGAGAATCTAGGCAAAATGAGTATCTAGGCAAAACGCGAATCTAGGCAAAACGAGAATCTAGGCAAAATGAGTATCTAGGCAAAACGAGAATCTAGGCAAAACGAGAATCTAGGCAAAATGAGTATCTAGGCAAAACGAGAATCTAGGCAAAACGAGAATCTAGGCAAAATGAGTATCTAGGCAAAACGCGAATCTAGGCAAAACGAGAATCTAGAGAAAACAAGAATCACGGCAAAACAAGAATTAAATACGACACAAAAGAACCACTACAATCAATTTATGGGACGGGTTTTAATTAACGTTATGAATCGCCGTTTCGGGGATGTTTACCCGTTTGTAGATACTTGATCGTTTCAATGATTCCCGGAATTATTTACAGCCCGGAGCTTTATCAACGATCTCCATTTTCGAACGAAAGCTTTGTTATCGCGCCGCGCGTGTTGTAAAAAGAAAATTGGAAAAATGTAACTAATAACAGAGCCCCCAGTTTCCCAGGTAAAATTACTTTGACCTTATTATTTATTCTAAAGCCTCGGGGGTATTATTTTGTTGTCGTAACGAGAGCCGTCCCTATTTTTACATTAAAATCCCAGGAAATGTGTATTTATGATCGAAACGAATAGTCCGTAATTAATAAACCATTAACCGATTTTATCAGAAATGATGGAGGAAAAATAAAAATACATAACGAATAACGATCGTGCATTGAACGACTTGCTTGAGGATTATGCAAAAATTCGAATGAAATGAGGGATATGCGTAATACACTGGCCTGCAAAATTAAGGGAACACCTACGAACGAGCTAAAATTTCGGTCATTTTCAAGACTCTGTAACTCAGAGCTTAATGACCATCCAAAAATGTTATACATATCATTTTAAAGGAAAAACTTTCCACTTTTTGGTGTTGTTGGGCCACCCTT
>JAWQRP010002116.1:0-16566 GCA_033557875.1 Quadriops clusia | reverse complement strand
TTTTTAGCTCAAATGACTACATACCAAATTTCTAGCTCAAGTCGTTTTTGAGTTATCGTGTTTACACACACACACAGACAGACAAAAAAGCAGAAAAGGATCAAATCGACTCAAAATCGCTCAAAACGTCGAGAATCATCAAAATCTCAAAAAAAAATTTTTTGCGTGGTCACAATACTTTCTCTGTGAGAAAATAAAAACGATCGTCTTCGATTGTCTCTGGAAGAAATACAGAAACGCATACCAAAAAATGGCCATTATCAGAAGAAAATGTGGTGTGTATGGTGAAACGAGAGCAGGACGATTCTTTTTTATCAATAAACATTATTTAAAAAATCGCGATTATTTATGTATCAGTCTAATGTAAAGTTTAGTCAAATAAAAAAAATCGTGTTTATCCTTTTATAAATGTTGTAATCTTGAGAACATTTTTTATTAGTCTTAATTACGAAATAACTATTACATTTGAGAATCAATTAATGAACTTAAACCATATTTGTAATTATAATAATAAATATCCAATAACTATTCCACATGTTTTATGTTGAATATATGACCCATTATTTTTACGACAAAATTGAAAAAATTTGAAAATCGATTAAAAATATAAAAGTTATGAAGGTATATATAATTGACAGATGAAATAAATATCTTTATTTATCCTGCATTGAGAGATAAGCAAGAATGTGGATGGATGAAGACTTTTTGTAATAATATTAGATTTTATTTTCAAAGAAGGTGATTTGTTCCATTTGTACCTTCATTTATCTGCAATTCACAGTCAATTATTTTAACTGGCACAAAATTAAAATAGGAGTGCTGTTTACAAAACAGAAGTAGGAGATAAAGTGTTTAAAAATAGATTATTTTGTTATTTAATAACATACAAAATAATCTGTTGCCAAAATTTATTTATTTTTATAGAACGCATTTAGTTAAGTCAAAACATGTACTCAGCCCACGGCATGAACAACCTTGTGGTCTTTAATTGAACCATACGGTAAGTATTGCGCGAGAAATACGTCATTCTATCGCTATCACTTGTTATACCTGTAGAGAAACAAGAAATGATTCTCAGAGTTGTTTGAGAACGAGAGTCAATGAATACAGGGTAGACCGTTAAATATGATAATTAAAAATCGTATCATTTTCGTAAAAATACTATTTATTCTTTTTATTTCCATGAAAAGACAAATGTTCTGTATAAATCATTTTAAAAATTGGAGGATTGTTAAATAGTTACTTAGATATTTACCAAGTAATCATTGATTATAAATGAATTGATTTTATTTCTGAAGTAACTATACCTATTTTTAAAGTTTTACAGAAACAAAAGAACTCCATACTACTTTATAAGGGTTTAAAATTTTTAATAATACAATAACAATGTAATTAAATTTTATTAACTCCCAATATTAGAACGCCCAGAGTTCAAATTTAGACATTATTTAATCACATGAAGATCTAGTAAACAGCATATCATTTTATTTAAAATACTATTTAACAATTGTTACTTTTACCAATGGTGAATATAAATTTAAATTCTACAATTAATAGGTACATAACTAGTAATGTAATTTAAATTCAGTATGAGAATTCTAATCAATGGGAGAAGTATGCAATAAGCACGACGATTTCCTAATAAAACAATCCTTTCACAAATGTAATTAGAAGATACAATGTTAGAAGAAATTTGGATTATATGGTTCGAGTACGACGCCATGTTCATAATGCACGTAAATACTTCTAAACTTGTATTAGATAATGTGTATAATCGTTGGATAGGACATGGAGGTCCAGTGCATTGGCCAGCTCGATCTACTGTCCTTACATTTCCAGATTTTGGTATTAGGTTATCTTAAAGATAATTTATCGTAATGTATGCACCAACAACTACAGGAAATATGCAGGAGCGTATTCGAAATGCTTGTATTTATGTAATAATATCGGAAAACATGCTTTTATGTTAAAATCAGTATAGTTTCGCCAAAAAATAGAAAAGTGCGTTGATGTAGAAAGGCTTTACTTTTAATATTTGTTAGTACATTAATTCAAGACCCTTATTGAAATAATATACATTGTTCTTTTGTTTCTGTAAAGCTTCGGAAATAAAATAAATTCCTCTAATAAATGTTTACTGGCGAGATATCGATGAATCTATGCTCTAATTTGAAAAATGTTGTATACAAAAGTTTTTTTTATCATTTTCTATCCACTAATATGAATAATCAATAAAAAATACTACTACATGTTTTCCATTTAAAAAAAATTTGACTGAGCATCAAATGGCTGTGTAAACATCATACGAATAAAACGTTTAATGAACTACGCTTACCCCCTCACGGTTGAATTACACTTTTAATAACTATTTATGCAACTTGTAGTGAGGGAAAGTGATACTTTTCCTACCTAATTAGGAAAAGTAAGCCATTTGTCAACGCTGGTCTATTGCGAAAAATGTCACTTTTTATGCCAGAATTAGAAAAAACTACTTTCATTTTCTCATGCCAGATCTTCATTAATCTTTTCGTTTTATATGCCATTTAACCATTTTATCCCACTTGGACTTCGATCAATGAAAATTGGTATGTAGACATTTAGCTAAAAAGTAAATTTGTATCAGCTTTTGAGTTTATTCGGATAACCGGCATTCTAGTTCACCTGAAGCTAGAGTGGAAGTCTTTCAAGTAAAGTTGGCACTTTTGTTCAAGGAATTTGTTTCAAATGTTGTACTAGGTTTTTAAATATCGTAAATCTCACAGATAGTTTAGCATAATTGCTCACCCGGAAATGGTTACATTAAAAATAATGTTTTTTCAAGATAATATCAAAATTATTCCGTGCTCTGATCCTGATTTTAATCTGTCTTATCTAGTCAAGAACTTCTATAGGTTCTTTCCAACAAGACGAGTTGATAGTTCAAGAATCAGGTACAGGGTCGGCTAAGGATCAAAATATAGGTAATCAGACATTCATGTGTATAGAATTACCGTATGGCGACGAAAATTTTAGAATGGGCCGACCCTGTGGGCGGTGCGGTAGAGGCGCTAGTGTAGCTGTACACACGTGCAGCGGATCGACAGACCACGGTCAGGACAAGTCCTCTTTTACGGGTTTCAATGCTTGTATTCACACATGTCGTCAGCGACCATGCAGGGCACCGACCGAGCAGAGCATATGCCTTGTATACTAATTTGCTCTGTCCAGCCCTGATCGGTCGGTTGCTTGTCGTTTGTGTGAATACACCCTATTTGTCTCTCCGCCCAATTTGTATTTATGCGAATATTTAGTTGTCATTGCCGTCAACTTATGCAACCGGTTCTGAATGTTATTGAGCGAACTATCTGTTATCTGTGATACAAGACAATTGAGTGGAGCTCACTCCACATTTATTATTTAAAATGTTTCGTTCAACCAATATTTTTAATTTAATTAGCACGTTAAACGGCCACCCTGTATACGCATAACCTAAGTATATGTAGTCGTACAATTAGACCTGGTGATTGTGAAATGTTTTGTTACAATCAAGTCTTCCCCTACTTTTTCTACTGATTGATTTATGAACATTTTTATACACAAAATGGTGCAATAAACCCTGTTTTTCAGAAAAATTACAATTAGTAAGTTAGTAAAATTCATTGATTTTCTTTGTTTTGTTTACATACCTGCCTAAAAATGTGTAAGAATACAAACATACCCGGCCAAAGGTGACATAAGTCACTTAACCCTAATAATTTTTATTTCATTTTTATGAGACAGTTTCATTTTTCCAGGAAAGTAATGACAACAATTGGAAGTATTGGGATAGGTCTTTTTGTTTTGATTATTATTTGGATTTTGGCCTTAATAGCCTTTGTTGTTAGTGTTAAGCTTCAAAGCAATTACGGCTGGATTGCTCTCTTCCTCGCTGGAACCTTAACTATCATTCTAATTGCGATTCCGTTGGAAAAGCAAGATAAACAACCTGAAGATTTTGCTACTGCTGTGAGTATTTTAAAATTTGTTCATGTTAATTATTTTATTATTATAGGATTAATTATTGCTGAACATTATCAATTGAACTAAAATACTAATAATGAAAATCATTCTATTGCCCAGATCCCATACACCATTTTCTTTTATCATCATTATTGAGAATGAATTGTCATTGTATATATCTGTTCTTCAGAGGTAAGATATCGTATTTGCAACTTATTTCTATTGCAGTTATGATATCTTATCTCTGAGGTACAGATATTACTAGCTAAGTAAAAACGAAGGAGTTTCATATTAAATGATTGTGGTTCTGTTTTTTAGTAATTTAGTTTTTTACAATAAATAAAATTAAAAAAAAATTTCATTAGACGTCTGTTACTGCTACCTTCATTTTTCACCGTCATCATATCCTTTAATTGTTTCATACCTACTACATTATTCTAATCTACAAATTACACTGGCAACATCAAGTTAAACTTTTATAATCCACTTGGAAATATGAAAAGAAATGTATGCATACTGACTGATTAGTTTTGAAAATAATAATAAATTAGATTGAAACCTTTTGCCTGTATTTTTATCACTAATATTTACCTACATGTTTAAAAACATATATAAGAAATATTGTTTACAAAAAATAGATAAAGTAAGCCCCTAAAAAGCTAACAATAAGAACCAATTCTTATTCAGTTCATATCATTCTCACTAGCCCTGAAACAACAAAGTTTTCTAAAATTGTTATCAAACTTGCTCGAAAAATAATGTATATAAGAAACAAAAATATTCAAGAGGTTTCCTCACAAACAGACACAAATTCACCGCCCTATACTACACATAAATGCAAGAAATGTTTGAAACAAGTATCCATCAATATCTGGGCAATTCATAGGAAACATTGCAAAAGGGTTTTCGTGAATTGTCCCAATTTCTGCGGAGCCATTGTTAAACGTTCAAATCTAAAGCAGCATATTTCGGAGGCATGTCCTGCAGAGATTATCAGTTTTAGTAACAAAGTGGTGGTGGTGAAATTTGACAGTTTAGAACAACTAGAGGTAGCAAACAATGTCAAAGGGTTGGAGGTATCGGAACATCTAATGGTAGAAGAGCAACCTAACAAAGAAATGTTTTGGTTAAAAGATCATTCTTATTGCAAAAAATCTCCTTAAATTGACTCTCATTGCTTCATTTAACATATAAACCTGTTCGGATGTGTATGTACAACAATTAATTTCACGTAGCTTGTAATATGATTTTCCTGAATCTTTGTTTTGATCTTTGATGACCCTTGTATATGTTAGCACATGCACTATAATTAAATTACATACAATAATATTAGACATGTAATTAATTGTGTAAACGTTCCCGCTCCTCCAACATCATAACAATTTTAGCAAATGATCAGACGATTTTATTGCGATTTTGCCGTTTATTGCTATTGTCCAAAACTATAAGGTAGATATTAAATTTTGAATTTTTGCACTTTTGTCACAAATTAAAACTTATTTTCAGGAAAAGGATTACACTTACATCTACCGCAACTTACTACTAGCTTTCCTAATAATCAGTACAATCATCGCTTCGATAGTTTTCTTCGTTTTCCATTGCATCGAGCCTATCCGAGTAAAGCCAACTAAAAGCTTTGAAATCTCTAAACTTTTGTAAGAAAAATGACATCGACATTTTTCTCCTCCTTAACTAGAGGGTTAACCCCGAGGATATGGAATGGCATATTGTCGCCAAGGAACTTGTCGATGACCTCAAGTCTGAACAAACTGATTACCATAAACAACAGCGATGAGTTTATGTCAAAAGTCATGGAATCGGATAACCCAGTAATCATAAATTTCCATGCAAACTGGTGTGAGCCGTGCCACATCCTGACTCCTAAGATGAAGGAGTTGATTGAGCCCAAGGACAACATAGACTTGGCAATCGTGGATGTCGAGAAGTTCGCCGAGTTGGTGCATACATTCGAGGTGAAAGCTGTACCTGCCGTTCTAGCTGTGAAAAATGGGTTAGTTGTGGACAAATTTATAGGGTTGGTTGATGCTACCATGATTGAAGACTTAATAAAGAAAATAGACAAATAAAGATTGTTGATTTTTATATGTTTACTTAATTACTATGTATACCTTTTACTACTATTATACTTAATTGTATAATTTAAGTATTTTACTTTTTACATTATACATATTGTGAAAAAAGAATGTAAATTTATGTAGCTAGATACTCTAATTAAAAATACAATATACCTAATAAAAATAATTGGAGAAAAACTCTGTTTATTTCAAATATTTAGGTTTAAATAATAAAACAATGTTAGATAATATACAAGCAATAATGAAAGTACATATTTACATTTTATTATATAACATATGTACATACAAAAACTGAAATCAAAGAAAAATTATAATATTGTTTTATGTGTTTCAATCAGTTTTACACAATTACTCTTACTTATCTTTTCACATGGTTACAAATAAATTCAGATCAAAATCAATACTTTCATTAACTTTGGGCACCTCCTCGGAAACGTTCAATTGTTTCACAGTATCTATTTCAAAATCACTTAACTTTAAATATTCCCTCAATTCATACAAATGATTTTGTATTACCTTATAGCGCATATGTGTTGAAATAGTTTTTTCCAATAGATCATAACATTTAAAATTTAACACAGATAGAATTTCAATGCCCCTGTGAAACAATCGATGAATATTTTCTGAAACACAAGTGATGCAATAATTGCTCCTATTACAATTTACATCACAAGTTCTGCTGTCACATCGACAATGTTCCTTACTGTTGTTATAACTGTTCCTATTAATCATTACGGAATTGTTGTAAACGTTGAGAGATTCATAGAGAATTTCCAAAGCTAGCTTATTAATTTTTGATAAACAATCGCAACTGTAAGAAAGAGTTCAATATATTATTACATAACAATTGTGATTTATTGATAGTTTTCTGTCTCAAGTTATCAATCAAGTACAAAATGTTGCTAATGCACAGTTCACTAATAAGAATTTTAACATGAACTTTTCAAAGTACTATATTACTATTCTTACATAGTGGAATTAAACTAAAAATTTATAATAGAAAACCATCAACCACCAAGGTAGTACAAGTTAGTTCTTACTGGTTATTTTCCTGAAAATGTATCCATTTTGCCTTGGAGTTGAAAGCATTCAGAATAAAGTTGAAGACATTCAAATGTGATGTGATGTACTTTGCAGTGTTTGGCAAGATATTTTCTTCATATAATATGCAAAAAACTTGGAAGACGCACGAGTCTAAAAAATTTAAAAGTCAAAATTGGTACAATCATAATTCGTCGCATTGATCTGCAGTAAAATCGCTGCCACTTAAGAGTTTGTCATCTATCTTAACTACATGTTTAAATATACATTAACAAAAATGGAATAGTTTTACCTTGATTGAAATAAACAATTCTTTGTCTTGAAACAGTTTTTAATCCATTCATCGATGTCATTTTGCACAATGTTCTAACGAATGCATCGTGCAAAGAAGCTTGTTTTAAGAACTCTGTGACGTAATGTAAAACTTCGTTACTTGGTCGAGCAAAAATTACTTCTTTAAAACTTTTTCCTATCAGGTCTGATACCCGATCAAAATATTTCGTTGAACAGACTTTTGTAATGAACATTGTAATAGCTGCTAAAACTCCAGGACATTTATTGGCTTTCCGCTGGAAATGTTGCATTCATTAAAAATAATATTCAACGATTACAAAAAGAAAATAAAAAAGTACTTACGATTCTACCTAAAACTTGAACCAACAGTAGCAACAAACTCAAAAAATCATTATTTTCATCTAAACAAATATTCTTCTCGGGATCATACCTCAATGCAGGAAAGTGTACTACGTAATCTTCATCAAGTTTGAAGTGTATTGCCTTTTTATTTAATAAATAACCTTGCAAGTATTCAGAGAAAGGAAGTAATTCAGAAATAAAGCTCAAAATTTGACGACAAGATATTCCCATCTCGTTCTCGCACCATTCTCTCGGATCAAAAATTGACAAATCTGTACAATTCAATTTAATTTTTTTCTCCAAATATAAAGTATCTTGATGTCGTACATCTTCTGTGTGTGACAATTTCTCTAGTGACTCCATATAACCATAAAAATTACTTAATAATTGATAGCATACGCATATAATTTTATTTAAGTGTTGATTGCTTCCTTGCAGATTTAGTTCTCTTGCTGACAATCTGCATAAATGTGCCATATCTCCTATAGCATAAGTCAAACTTAATTTGGTTTTGTCATGTAAGAGCATTGTAGGATAAAAATTTTTGAATTCTAATAGAGGTTGATTCGGTGTCAGAAAAGGAATACTCCTGTGACTCGCAGTACTGTAAGTTAAATTGTCCAATATTTCTTTGTTCGATTCGTTAAATAATTTTGGTGAAATTCGGTTCTTTAATGGATAATCTACATTTGGAATTGATATTAATAATAATTCAGCTTGAGTAGCATTTTCAGTCAGTAAGCCATTTTCTAAAGTAGTTCGTTTTTGTGTAGATGAAGTCAATGATGATGTAGTCTTATGAAATGTTTTTGTTGAGACTTTGACTGAACTAGCTGGGGACTTCAATAAATTCACACTGGTGTTTTTTTGCGAAGAATATTCATTAACTTTTAATGTTTTATATAACTCTTGCATCTTCCCTTTTAAATTGGAAATTTCCAAAGTTTTGAACTCTAGTTCTGTCTTATAACTATTCTTTTCTTTTTCAATAGCATTGACTTTTTCTTTCCACTCTCTTTGTTTCTTAGCATTTTCTACCTCAATAGAAGCTGTAGTTTGTTTCAGTTGGCTTCGCAAAATTGTTGTTTCACCTTCTTTTGCTTCTAGTTGCTCTTGTAAATTTTTTACTTTTAATTCTAAGGTACAGCTAGAATTACTTTTTGGCTCTTCAAATTGTACCCTAGAATTATTACTCCCATGTAGCGTAGGCTTTTTAAATAGTATGGCTTCTTTTTTTTTTAAGTGAAAATTTGAGGTAGATGGTTGAATCATGCTAGTACATCCATTTTGTGTGAAGCTATTAATCGTGCTTATATTCATAGTGGTTTTTTTTTGTGTGGATGTAAACGAATAGGGCTGGTCATGTTTAAATGCATTGTATGAAGGCAAAATGGAAACGTTGTTGTTTTGAGTGCAAGAAAAATCCTATGACAGAAATAATAGTCGTTATATATTTCATTTCGGTACCTTTCATTTTAATTTAATAATAAAATGTTTTTAACAGTCCATCACACGCGTGTTTACTATTGTAGAATACGATTTTTATAATTACAATATTTTCTTCACCAACGTACCGATGGTTCTCAGATTTTAGGTATCACTCGTTTGAGAGGTGTTTCACATTACCAGTACAGAT
Source organism: Quadriops clusia (assembly GCA_033557875.1). Lineage (NCBI taxonomy): Eukaryota > Metazoa > Arthropoda > Insecta > Coleoptera > Hydrophilidae > Quadriops > Quadriops clusia. The sequence goes on along the minus strand of JAWQRP010002116.1, from coordinate 7,179 downwards.
TTTTCCCATTTCGGTGTCCACATCGCGGTAAATTGTTGTACAGTGAAATCTCGATTATTTGTTCCTGTAAGTTTCGTTTTCCCGCATATATCGTCTTTTGCCTGCGGTCCCAACAAATGCCTATGTAATGAATGTAAATAAAAACGGCATTTATCGTTTGTCTTTTTATGTTTTACCGCATTATTCGTTTTTATTAGAGCTGTTTCTTATTGTTTAATATCCGGCTTAATGGGTGTAAATATGTATAAACAAGAAACAAATTAACCAGAATTTGCTCAATAATTTGGAGAATAGACGTTATTCTATTGAAAGTAATAATTCTTAGCGAACAAAAATTGTAGCCTTTTTAAAAAAACTATAAATAAATCTATTTTATTCAAATAATTTATGTATGTTTTAATATAAAATGATTAATAAATAAGTTTTCTTAACATATAGTTGGTTAATTTGGTAAACCCAGCAAAGTTTTTATAATTAATTCAAAATAAAAGTCCGTACTTTACAAACTATGCTTTTATTGAGCTACCGGTTTCGGCCCGCCAACAGACCATCTTCAGGCGCATCTAGTCATTTTCTAAAACTCATCTAACCGGGATGCTACATAAAGGACAGGTTCACAATCAATAGATTTTTATAGCATCCCGGTTAGATAAGTTTTAGAAAATGACTAGATGCGCCTGAATATGGCCTGTTGGCGGGCCGAAACCATTAGCTCAATAAAAGCATAGTTTGCAAAGTACGGACTTTTATTTTGAATTAAATATAGTTGGTTATTTCTATCTTTTTCATATTAGACCGCTATAATCCTTTTCTCGCGATAATCTTTTTTTAAAACTGGTCCCTACGAAAACGATAGATCGAGGTTTCACTGTATATTGTTGCTTGTTTTACATAGGTATAACACGCGTGTACTAAGGGTAATTAATTTCTCAAATGGTTTTTCTAATCATGAAATACACAAACATTTATATAAATAAAACAAATAGTAAATATCAATGAAATTATGTTAAAGTTAAGAATTAAACCTTTATTTTAACTATAATTATTGTTAATAAAAAAACTCAAAATTCTTCAATAAATATTTATAATAATAATTATTAGTGTTCTACGAATGTAGACACGCTTGTACTCATATGTGAAAACAGGGTGCGGGCGATGGAGTGTTAAAGTATTAATGTTTAAAATCTTTCTGTTGTATAAATAACATTTATACTGTGAATTTCATGAAAATAGAACTCACTTGTTCCTCAACAACTTGAGTAGCTAACATAAGATAACCATCGACATCATCGATATCTGGATCTTCTCCCCAAAGGTCGTCAATATCATCTTCAACTTTGGCCTTCTTAGCGTTTTGGTCATTTTCAAAATCACCAGCCCGCTTAGCCATTGTAAACAATAAATCAACACATTAAATCAATAAATGTAAAAAAACTGTTTTTAACTAACAACATAACCAAACTTTCCCTCACATGCCCGCAACTTATCTGACAATAAAAACCTTGACCAGTTGCGCGCCATCTGACAGCGTTCAGTGGCAGCTTGCAGTTGTAGGTCACTGTGCTGTCAGATTGACGTCGACGTGTTCAAAAAGTAAATATTTCAGTGACATTACCACCATCAGGTTAGTGACAGAAACGCAAATTGTTTTAAAATGTTAGATTTGTTTACGATATTCAGCAAGGGAGGCATAGTCCTATGGTGCTTCCAAACTACAAGTCAGATCTTCACACCATCAGTGAATGCTTTGATAAAAAATGTTATTTTACAGGTAATTAAAATGTGCTCCGTCATACTCTTCACATATTGAACCAATATTTTTGATCTGTAGGAACGTACGGGCAACAACGTTTTCGACCATGATGGGCTGCTACTTCAGTACAAGTTGGACAATGAGTTCGATCTTGTTTTCGTCGTTGCTTACCAAAAAATTCTCCAGTTGTCATACGTCGACAAGTTCTTGAACGATATACACTTAGAATTTAGAGATAAGTACAAAAACGATTTGTCTGATGGAAGGTACTTTCAGGAGTTTGAATTTGTTGATTGTTACAATGCAGTTTTGCAAGCATCCGAGCAATGGGGGAAGCAACAGGCTAAGATTCCAAAGCAGATGCGGACCTTCGATGAATCGGCAAAATCTAAGAAAACTGTTTCTTCTATGATTGAAAGGAAGGGAGAGGAGAAGCCTGCTCCCAAACCTCCTAAGAAAAAAGAAGTAAATTTTATCGAGGAAGGTTTGTTTTTTTACTTACTTACTTAATCCCATGTCTTTCTGTGTAAGGTTTGTTTTTTTGATTTAAATATTATATTTTAAAAATATATAATTGACCCAGATTTTATAGTAGGTATGTTACAAAAATTTACAAAAGAAAATTTATTTACAAAACAAAACTATAATCGTATTTTAAATTATATTCATTTTACGTCTTTAATTTAAGCACTTGGGTTTTAACGTGAGCTTCCATTCTAGCAAATATTATTTCGCCCCGATTATGCCAAAACAATGAATGTGTAAATTTCACTTTTTGGATTTATCAGCTAGTTGCCCTACTTTTTTCTAGTTTTACGTAGTGCCAGAATCACGAATATGTATCTAGCTTCTAGAGGCTGATCTTGACTATTACAATATAGTAATGATGAAAATAAAAAGCTTCTAATTTATTTTAATTGCAAGTTTCAAATACAATTCCCCACAAATAAAAAATTTGCGCATTTTGATTCTGGCAGGAATGGGAAGATTTGTACACTCATTAAAATTTAAATGTTCGTTTTTTATTGGACGCACATATTGTTAAAGAGTCAGTGTGATCCATAAATATAGAAGGGTACTAATCTATGCTAAGATAGGTGTGACCCTTCAGCACAAACAATATGTGCGGACAACAAGAAATGAACATTTAAATTTTATCCGAGGGTACATGCTATATATTTAATGCAGATCAATATAATTTTATTTTCTAATTAATTTTATTAATTATTCCAGAAATTTCTCCAAAATCATCTCCAAAGGTTGAGAATGGCGTTGTAGAGGAAGATGTTATGGTAGCTAACCGACTCAAGTTTGCCCAAAAAATGAACAAAAAGAAGCCAGATACAAAGTAAGTTTTGTAGACACATTTATATTTATATAACATATAAAGGCTTATGGTTAATTCTGTAATCAGATGCAAGAAAGGAAGAACTATTTTTTATTTTCAACCTCCAATATCAAACAATACCTATACAATTTTTGTTATTGAACTTGCAATAAATATTAATTAAGCAAGGATGTCGATCATTTTATTTCTTTCTCATTAAATAATGCATTGAATGTGTTATAATTTTCAACTAGCACGTTCAGCATTGTAAGCACATATGTGCAAAAATAAATTTTAATCTAATATAATCGAATCACAAAGTTTTATTGTACATCAAACAAAATATTGTTGAATTTTTCCAGGAAAAGTCCTAAACCCAATTCAGAGAAAGCTGGTAAGAAACCTAGGGTTTGGGATCTTGGAGGTACCAACAAAGACTTGCAAACTTTGGAGAGAACTTTGGACAAACCAGAGAATGAGAGTCAAACAAATTATACTCCTAATATTAACGTAAGTATACTTTTTCGCACTTCGTTAGTTCTACCACAGATAACAGATAGCTCGCGTATATGGAGAATACAGCGGCGCTTTTCGACCTAAAAAGGAGCCCGGACCGGTTTAGTCTGGAGCCGGTGCGGTAGAAGCGCTAGTGTAGCGCTATGGGTCTATTCACACACACGTGCAGCGGATCGACAGACCACGGTCAGGACAAGTCCTCTCTTACGGGTTTCAATTCTTGTATTCACACATGTCGTCAGCAACCGTGCAGGGCATCAACTGAGCAGAGCCTATGCCTTGTATACTAATTTGCTCTGTCGAGCCCTGATCGGTCGGTTGTTTGTCGATGTGTGTGAATACACCCTATTTGTCTCTCCGCCCAATTTCTATTTATGTCAATATTTAGTTGTCATTGCGTCAACTTATACAACCGGTTCTGAATGTTATTGAGCGAGCTATCTGTTATCTGTGGTTCTACAAAATAGACAATCAATTTGTCTAAATTATAAAAAAAATGTTAACTTGTTATAGATGGTGGGCCAAATGCAAGGTGGAATAAAAGATCTAGAAGTGGAGTCTTCCAGCGAGGAGGAAGACGAAGAAGAAGTCCAAGTCCAACAGAAGCAAAAGACCCAATCGAAGGGTGGTGTATTCTCTCTATTTAAAGGCCTCGTCGGTTCCAAAAACCTAACCAAGAATGATATGCAACCCGCTTTGGATAAACTTAAAGACCACTTAATTGCAAAAAATGTTGCCGCTGACATTGCCATAAAGCTCTGTGATTCTGTGGCAACCAAACTGGAAGGGCGGGTGATTGGAACATTCGACACAATCGCAACGACGGTCAAAAATACTTTAACCGAGTCCTTGGTGCAAATTTTGAGTCCTAGAAGACGAGTTGATATTTTGCGTGATTGCTTGGAAGCCCAGAAGCAGAATCGGCCATATGTAATGAGTTTCTGCGGCGTAAATGGTGTAGGGAAATCTACAAACTTGGCAAAAATCTGTTTCTGGTTGATCGAGAACAATTTACGTGTTCTAATTGCAGCCTGCGACACTTTTCGAGCTGGTGCAGTGGAACAACTTCGCACTCACATGAAACATTTGAATGCATTACATCCCCCAGAAAAGCACGGAGGCCGCCAAATGGTGCAGCTCTATGAAAAGGGTTATGGGAAGGATGCAGCTGGAATAGCTATGGAAGCTATTAGGTGGGCTAGAGATATGAAGATCGATGTTGTTCTTGTGGATACTGCAGGACGGATGCAAGACAACGAACCTTTAATGCGAGCCTTAGCCAAGTTAATTAAGGTGAACGAACCCGATCATGTGCTTTTTGTCGGAGAAGCACTTGTGGGTAACGAGGCTGTGGATCAATTGGTTAAGTTTAACCAAGCTTTGGCTGATTATTCATCCAGCAGTAATCCCCATTTAATTGATGGAATTGTTTTGACCAAGTTTGATACTATCGACGATAAGGTATGCAGTTATAATTTCTTAAATTGATTGCTCGTCTTTTATCATATTATTCTTGTGATTTTGTAGGTTGGAGCTGCCATATCAATGACTTACATCACTGGACAACCAATTGTCTTTGTAGGAACAGGACAAACGTACACAGATTTGAAAGCGTTGAACGCTAAAGCTGTAGTACATGCTTTAATGAAGTAAACTTCCATATTTTTTCCAACAATAATCAAATAAGAAATAAGTAATGTATATTGTCTTTGTTATGTTGTAAATACCGTATCAAATTACCATTATCTATTTATTTTTTAAAGACCTACATAATTCGGGTGGGGAAATCGGGATTGAGAACAAATATGTACAAGGCGACTGTAATTTATCTATACATATTTAACTTACCTTTGCAATATTACGTTTTTCAATGAAAAGTATTTTTTAATATATGTATTTATGACTTTATGAGATTGTACCACTTTTAATAAGAGTAGATTTAAAAAATGTTCTTCTGGAAATAAACATATTATTTACAATATAAGCAAAATGAATGTATTTTTATTTAGAATTGCCTATTGATATAGATCAATTATGTAATTATAATAAATTGTTTTTAATTTGAAATAAATAATTTAACTTCAGGATGTGGGATTTGACAATAAGACAAGCAGTGGAGATATAAATCATGAAATGAAATACTATTTAAAAATTTTTATTATAGTCAACCATATCCAAAGAAACGTTTACAACTTTAGTTTGGTTCTGCGCCAGTGACGCCTCTTAGCATTGTACCTGAAATGAAAAAACGGACATGTTTTAATCCAAACAAACAACAATTTTATTATAAATCAAACACTTTCTTGAATTATTAATTTTTATACTTAACTTGTACTTGCCAAGTATAAAAATTAATAATTCAAGAAAGTGTTTGATTTCTAATAATATTGAAAAGGCGGAAAATGTCATTCAAACAACTTAACATTATAATAAGTAAAGGGTCATTTAAGTTTCATGTCTCACAAGTTATCATTTTATAAAGAAACTATATACATTGTGAAGAAAATGTCCCGGAACCTCTAAATAACTTCTGAATGGTTTGAAATATAGAATTGAAATTTACAGGGTTATAATAGCCGTTAAACAATCTACCTGATGACAATAAAAACATCTCTTTATATACACCCCATGTGCGGGAGAGAGAGTGACAAAATCTTAAATGCAATGAAGGTTCGTTTGAAAAGGTTTTTCATCAGGAGTACAACGCGTTATCGCCGATGTATTTAAGACTTGTTTTCGTGGAGTTATGGTTGTTTAAAAATTGAGATTTTACTATAGCAGAGTGCTCATGACGAGCACGTGAGAAAGACTTTTTGGGTTTTCTTCGCGGACAAGTGTAGTAGGAACATAAGATGTCCGTGTGTGTGTGTATATGCAAGAAAATTTTTTTCACCTCAGCATTATGAGCCCTCTGCTACTGTGAAACCTCAATTTTTAAACAACCATAACTCTGCGAAACAATATCATAGAGACCTCAACGATATCGCGTTTTACTCCTAATGAAAAACCCTTTCAAACGAACCCTTATTGCATTTAAGATTTTGTCGCCCCCATTTCCCGTTATCCACTGGGGGTACAAAAATAGATGTTTTTACTGTCATGAACTACCAATTCAAAAATTAAAACAGATACAAATTTCTTTACAAAGTAACGGAACACACAAAAATTTACAAAATGAACTTTAGACATGCGCTAGAGCTCCCTTTACAGTCAAGATTAAGCCGAAATGCAGTGTGCAAAGGTAAAATTTTCAATATGCTTCTAAACGATGATTTAAAATCCAGATAACCGCAAGCATATAACCAGTCCACAGTTGGATGGTAACCAAATGCTGCATCTAAGCGCGGCAACGTTAAGGTACATTGAAACCTGAACAATGAGTCCTTGTTTCTTGTAGGTTTTTATCGGAACTTATAATGATCTTTTTTTTCTAAACGACACATGTCATAATGCAACGTTCTTAATATTTGCCAATCCTAGAGATGATGGAAAAAAAAATCAGTCCAACAAATGACATAAAGAGACTGCTACATTTTGCTGTTCACACTTCAAAAAGCAAGTAAGTATGATAAATAGCCCCCTA
>JAWQRP010002115.1:0-16574 GCA_033557875.1 Quadriops clusia | reverse complement strand
TTGCGTTTGTTTCTTGTTGCCGTCTCTGTAATTTCATCATCTAAAGAGCCACACAAATTTCATTTTGTTTTGTTTAAATTGATTTATTGTATCAACTAAAAATGACGACTACTGTGCTATTTGCACATTTTAATAATTCGACTACAAGTAAGAGTTTCGATTTTTTGATTTTATTTTGTTTTATTGTATTTTTAATTTTATTTTTTACTTTTGTGTATGTGGTTATAACGTAACGTCCCATTTCTAAGTCTGTTCTATATATAGTATTATATATCTGGATGTGTATCCCTTTTTAGAAGCCTGAGGATGTCCTAATAGGACGAAACCGGTCGCTTTCCGAATAAATAAATAAAATTGTCAGGAACAGTGCCTCCATTTTATTTCCATTATTATTCTTCTTGTATAAAACTTGATCTATCGTCTTCTTACAGTGTTTGATTGTTTGATGCAAACTATCATAGTAATTCAAGGGTTTCTTATTTAAGTTATCGATATTATTAGCTTTTAGAAATGTAAGTGTTTTTTTTCTAACTATAAATTATTCTCTATAATAACTTAATCAGTATTTTTGTCTGCTCTAACTATAGTGAGATTATTTGTTTTTATTTTATCCTTTCTGGTTTTTATTGTCTTAAGTTCTAAAGAGTTTTTATTTTTCTTATTGACGTAAAAGTTACGTTTATTAACAAGAAAGCCCCCTAATTCTATCTTCAGTTTATTTTTATTTTTAATATTAAATTTCTATAAGGTAATAATATCGATAACTTAAATAAGAACCCCTTAAATAACTACTACGATAGTTTGCGGCAAACAATGAGATGATAGATCAAGTTTTATACAATAACAACAATAATGATAACATCAAAAAACTGATCTTAATGAACCCTATAATCTCACAACCAGATCTACTCTCTCTTTCTGCAATATCCCAGTTAGCAAATTTACAAAATTAATGACAACTAAATTACCTAGTATCCTAAATTACAAACCCAAATATACCTACTATTTATATATATAATAACAATACCATGCATGATAGTGTTAATTTCACCTTAGAACATTAAAGTAACGATAAACTAATCTTCGTTGACATAACTATAAACAGAAAACCTTCAATATATTACAAATTACACAAAACAGAGGTACATATACTAAACAAGCTAAATCTAAGATACTCTGAAAATATATTTCGAAGATTTACCTCATTTGATCACATATAAGTTTAAAGGTAGATGTATTTTCAGAATATTTTAGATTTAACTTGTTAATTATATGTGACTGTAATTTGTGAAAATTTTTTTTTTATCTTTTGTTTTCTTTGATGTATTTGTTTTTCTCTTTGAACATTTGTTGTTATGATGTTTGTAATTGTAGAGGCCTGAAGTTACGCGATAGGTAAACTTTTATGTCATTTATACATATTGATGAAAATGATATAAGCCAAATTCACATAAATTGGGATACAATTTTCTCCTCTCTCTAGGAAAATTTATGAAGATTATTTATTAATCAATAATATATATATATATAAAAATAATATATATGTTTATTTTTATTTTAAATAAAACGTACAAAATTCCGAACCTGAACGAAATATTGTTTAGAATGAAGTCCCAAGAAACTCCTGTGTTGATATTTACTTATATATCTATTAGTTTATAATATGTAGTTAATATTATATTTACATTCAAAACGTAACTATTTCTTGCCATTAGCACATCGGCAAAGAAGAAAGCAACTCCTAGAAGGCAGTCGATGAAACGACAAAAACCTGATACACCAGCGGGAAAAGTCTTGAAGACCAAAAAGTCAAAAAATAACGAAGAATCAAAAAATAAAGAAGACTCAAAAAATAAGGAAGAATCAAAAAATAAGGAAGACTCAAAAAATAAGGAAGAAGCAAAAATTAGAGATGATGCAGAAATGAAAGAAGATGCCAAAAAAACATCCCCTCAAATTGAAGAGAAACAAAAGGCTTCTGAATCCGAAGAAGATGAAGAAATTGTGAGGAAAGTTGCCTCGGAAAAAAAGAAACGCAAGAAGATCATCATCCAATCAGATTCTAGCGAAGACGAAGAGATAAAACCTTCTACTGTAGTTAAAGAAGAAAACGTTGAGAAGGACAGTCCGGAAGCCAAAAGGAAGAGAACCAAAAAAGCAAAAATCGAATCTGATGAAGACTCAACAGATATAGACGAAGGTAATGAACTAAAGAAAGAGCAAACATCATTAAAACAAGAAGAATCATCTATTAAAAAAGAAAAAACATCTATTAAAAAAGAAGAAACATCTCCTAAAAACGAAACATCACCAAAAAACAAAATATCACCTAAAATCAAATCATCACCTAAAAACGAAACTTCCTCAGATAGTGAAACGACCCTAAATAGCGAAATATCTCCTAAAAAAGAAAAAGCATCCTCTAAGGAAGAATCATCCAAGAAAGAGACATCATCAAAGAAAGAAAAAACCAAGAAAGAAACATCAAAGAATGAAAAATCCAAGAAAGAAACATCCAAGAAAGAATCATCCAAGAAAGAACCATCCGAGAAAGAATCATCCAAGAAAGAATCATCCGAGAAAGAATCAACCAAGGAAGAATCAACTGAAAAAGGATCATCCGTGAAAGAATCAACCAAGAAAGAATCATCCGAGAAAGAATCAACCGAAAAAGAATCAACCGAGAAAGAATCAACCAAGAAAGAATCATCTCTAAAAAAAGACAAAGCTCCAAATAACGCAAAAAAACCAATCACCAGCTTCTTCACAATAAAACCAAAAGACGGCGAGAAACCCGATAAACCACTGTATTACAATCCGTGCTCGTCAGCCTACCACCCGATCCACAACGCCACCTGGAAGCAAAACGAAAAAGTCCCATACTCAGCCCTAGCGAGAACATTAGAAGAAATAGAAAACGTTTCCGCTCGCCTCAAAATCATCGAAATTTTAAGCAATTACTTCCGATCAGTCATCGTGGTAACCCCAGAAGACCTCCTGCCGAGTGTTTACTTATGTTTGAACAAACTAGCCCCGGCTTACGAAGGTCTAGAGCTCGGAATCGCGGAAACGAACCTTATGAAAGCGATAGCGCAATCGACGGGTCGAACTGTAGCTCAGATTAAATCGGACGCTCAAGCCGTCGGAGACTTAGGTATCGTCGCCGAGCAATCCCGAAGCAACCAACGCATGATTTTCCAACCGGCGCCTTTGACAGTCCGGGGCGTCTTCGAAAAGCTTAAGGATATTGCCAAGATGACCGGAAACGCCTCGCAAGCGAAGAAAGTCGAGAAAATCCAGTCGATGTTTGTAGCCTGCAAAAATTCCGAAGCTCGATTCCTGATTCGGTCCTTAGCGGGAAAATTACGGATCGGCTTAGCCGAACAATCGGTCCTTCAAGCCGTGGCGTTAGCTTGCGCTATGACCCCCCCAGGGCAAGAATATCCCCCTAAGGATTTAAATAATTCCAAGGGGAAAAGTACGGAAAGCTTTAAAAGCCGAGTCGACGAGCTCGCTTTAATTTTGAAGACGACTTACTGCGAATGCCCGAATTATGACAAAATTTTACCCGTGTTGCTAAAGGAAGGAATCGAGAAGCTTCCGGAATTTTGCAAACTAACCCCCGGAATTCCGCTAAAGCCGATGTTGGCCCATCCGACGAAAGGCGTATCCGAGGTTTTGCAAAGGTTCGAAGGGCACAAATTCACGTGCGAGTGGAAATACGATGGCGAGAGGGCGCAAATTCATATCGGGGACGAAGGCGAAGTCAGCATATACAGCCGAAATCAGGAAAATAACACATCGAAATACCCGGATATTATATCGAGGCTAGATAAATGTAAAACCGAGGAGGTTAAGTCGTGCATTTTGGATTGCGAAGCTGTGGCTTGGGACAAGGAAAAGAAACAAATTCTGCCTTTCCAAATCTTAAGCACGAGGAAGAGAAAGGACGCGAACGAAGCCGACATTAAAGTGCAAGTTTGCGTCTTCATGTTCGATTTATTGTACTTAAACGGAAAGCCGTTGGTTAAAGAACCGTTCGCTAAGAGAAGAGAACTCTTGAAAGAACACTTTAGAGAAGAGGAAGGCGAGTGGCGGTTCGCCACGAGCATGGACACTAAAACCATGGAAGAAGTTCAAGAATTCTTAGAAGAGAGCGTTAAAGGAAACTGCGAAGGCTTGATGGTGAAGACTTTAGACGAAGACGCCACCTACGAAATAGCTAAACGATCCCGCAACTGGCTCAAGCTGAAAAAGGACTATTTGGAAGGCGTTGGAGACACTTTAGACGTCGTCGTAATCGGAGGATATTTAGGAAAAGGGAAAAGAACCGGCACTTACGGAGGATTCCTTTTGGCTTGCTACGATCCGGAAAATGAAGAATATCAGAGTATTTGCAAGATTGGGACTGGGTTTAGCGACGAGTCTTTATTGCAACATTCGACTTTCCTTAAGGAGCATGTGATTAGTGAGCCGAAGTCGTATTATCGGTACGATGGGTCTCACGAGCCGGATCATTGGTTTGAAGCCGTTCAAGTTTGGGAGATTAAGTGTGCGGATTTGTCACTGTCACCTGTGCATCGAGCTGCCATTGGAATCGTAAGTTTTGTTTGTTCGTTTATTTATCCAGTTGTTTGTTCCTTTATTTGTCTGTTTGTTCATTTATTTATCTATTTGTTCGTTTATTTATCTATTTGTTTGTTTGTTTATTTATCTATTTGTTTGTTCATTTATTTAGCTATTTGTTTGTTTGTTTATTTATCTATTTGTTTGTTCATTTCTTTATCTATTTGTTTGTTTGTTTATTTATCTATTTGTTTGTTCATTTATTTATCTATTTGTTTGTTCGTTTATTTATCTATTTGTTTGTTCGTTTATTTATCTATTTGTTTGTTCGTTTATTTATCTATTTGTTTGTTCGTTTATTTATCTATTTGTTTCATTGTTTATTTATCTATTTATTTTATTGTTTATTTATCTCTTTATTTCATTATTTATTTATCAATTTTATTATTTCTTTATCTGTTTCATTATTTATCTATTGAATTATTTATTTATCTATTTAAAAGTAAATATTTATTCCGTTTCGTAGTTTGTAATAATTATCAACTTTCACAGGTCGATCCCGAAAAAGGAATATCCCTAAGATTCCCCCGATTCGTAAGGATTAGAGAGGACAAGAAGGTAGAAGAAGCGACATCATCCATGCAAATTGCGGATATGTACTCAAATCAAGATCAAATAAAGAACAACCAGCAAAATACGAAAGCGGCAGAAGAAGATTTTTATTAACATTAAAGTTGCTTAGAAGTACTTTAGTTTGTAAGTTCAAAATGTATTTAATATAAGATTAAGATGTACTATTTTTACAATTAAGTAGTTCAGGTATATTATTAAAAAATTAAATTAATAAAACCCTGAAACTTTCATTAAAATTTAAAGAATATTTTACCATAATTAATATAGAACCATAAATAAATGAGTTTTGTCCGATATTCCAAACAGCAACTTTATTTCCTATGCAATATGAAAGAAGTTTAATAAACAAATAACTCCTCAAAAATTAACAAATCACATTACATTAACCCCTCTCTAACCCTATTCCTCACTTCGATCCTTTTTATTTTCCCAGCAGGCGTCAAAGGAAACGACTCGACAATCCGAATACCTCCTCTTAATTTCTGCCGTTCATCCAATCGCTCATTAGCGAATTTAATCAACTCCTCGGAAGTCACCTTAGCTCCTTTTTTAAGGCTAACCACGCCACAAGGATGGTCTCCGTCTTCCGGATGCGGAATTCCGATAACGACAGCGATGTTTACATCAGGATGACTCGCTATAACACTTTCCAATTTAGCGGGAACGACGTGCCAAGATTTGTATTTCAACATCTCTTTAATTCGGTCCACATGGAAAAAGCATTGGTCTTCATCGTAATAAAAAACATCCCCCGTTTTGAACCAGCCGTCTTTATCCCAAGCCGAAGAAGAATCCAAATTGTAGTAACCGTTCATTAAATAGTCGGACTTAATTCTTAGTTCGCCTTTTTGGTTTGGACCTAAAATATCCTCGGTTTCCGGATCGACGATTTTGTATTGAAGTCCACTGATCGGTCTCCCGCAAGAACCATGTTTTATCTGCGATAGTCGTTGGTCTTCCTTACTGAATAGATTGAAATAGATAGTCCCGCCGCTCGTTTCCGTCATTCCAAAACCGGGAAGAATCGAAGCATTCGGAAAACTTCTCCGGACATATTCTAAATTTTCAACACTTATGCTGTGGCCGACTAAAGTCATAACTGAAAGACTACTAACATCTTTATCTTTTGGAACATCGTCTTTCATCATTTCAAGAAGTTGTGAAGGTGCGAGGAACATGTAAGAAGGCCGAAAGATGTCGATGTAGTCCCAAGCCCTTTTCGAGTCGAATTTTGGAACCATTAATCTGGGGATTCCCACCATGATCGATGTGTAAGTTAGGAACATTGTCGAGATCCAATAAACCGAAGCGAACGATATTAATAATAGTTTTGCTTCTCCAATGGCGGCCCCTCCATTCAATTGGGCCATAAGTCCGTAATGGTGCAAACATATTCCTTTGGGCAATCCTGTCGTCCCGCTGCTGAAAAACACCATTACCGTTTCTTTCAAATTTTTTGAGGCGACGGGAACGAAATCTTCCAAATTCGTCTTCAGAAAATTGTTGAAATAATCGAAATTTCTTGTACTTGAGCTTCCAAACGTAATAACTTCAGTCTCCGCTGTAACGTTTAAACTTTCCAAAACGTTTCCGATCATTTCTTCTGCTTCCGATCCGACGAAAATCATCTTGGGCTTAACTTGAGTGATTAAGTGCTTTGTATCGGCTTCTGAAATGCTCGGATCCAAGCAGGCGACTTTGCAATTGAGGAATAAAGCCGCAAAAACGGAAACCATCGAGTTTAAATGGTTGTAGGAACAAATGCTGATTAGGTCGGTTTCCGTAATTCCTCGTCTCCGCATTTCCAAAGCTGTGCTAACGGCTCGTTGCAACATGGCTCCAAAGGAATCCTTAATGCCAGTTTCCGCACAAATTTGCCCAATTTTGAGTTTGTTTTTCTGTAGACCTTCGAATATAGCATAGCCTATACCTTTGGGATGGATGAAGACTTCTCTCTTCGGGCCTGTTAGAATGTATTTGCTGGTTTCCGTAGATTTTAATAATTCCATCTTGTCGTTGATTTATTTGATTTTTATTTATTTGATTATTATTTATTTGATTATTATTATTTGACGCAGTTTAAAAGAAACGTTCGTTAATTCTATTTATGAAGAATGTGTTATGTGTAACTAATAGTTTAAGGACAGATAATCTGTGTTTAACGTTATATATAGTTTAACAAATAACATAAGATCACCATTTGAAAGTTGCAATTCATTTTACGTTAGATTAACAAATTAAAATTCATTCAGCTGTTATCAGAATTCAAATAAAGCCAAGTGTAATTTTGCATTCGTATGGATACATTTATACATAAATAAAAGCATTTATGAAGGTGAAAGTTTATCTCTGAAGGTTGCCTGCTGTAATTTTGTTTTCGAGGAAAGTGATATTATTTCCAGTTATGAAATACTTGCGGAAGGAACATAGAGGATCGGTATTCTACAAGTGTAAATCTAGAAAATCCTCGAACAATTACGTGCTTACTTTATTCATATATTATCATTTTTTCCTTCAATAAATACATTATAAAGAAATGCTGAGTAAATGAAATGTAAAAGTTATCGAAATACGCATGCGTGTACATATTTTAGTGGAGGTAATACCTTCGGACTCGAAATCAGTCGTTACTGTACCTTTGCTTTGCCTATAAATATCAAGGACAAACGGTTTATTCCTGTTTACTCCTATCACCATCAGTCTGGAAGATCAAAGAAAAGTGATCGTTAATAAATATGGAAAGACGAGACGATACTAGTTATTACACAGCCAAGTACCAAAGGTTTTTTTAACTACTTTCATTTGATTTTTTTAACTAATTTGCTTTTTTTAACGAATGTGCTTTTTTAAATGAATGTGCTTTTTTAAACAAATGTGCTTTTTTAACTAATTTGCGTTTTTTAAATCATTATTTCAGATACTCTGAACTAATAGAGCAATCGACTGTGTAGGGAGGATAAGGAGATGATACCAAAGCCAATAAACAAACGAAAGCGATAAGAAACCTAAAGAGTAAAACAAAAAAAAAATGAGTTAAAAGAGAAACAATTAACATAACAATGTGAGAGGAACGTGTGTAGTAAGCAAGACAATGGAAATCATAGGCGAAAAATGAAATATAAAATAGGTGTTAATGCGATTTAACAAACAAACCAATTGAGAAAGATAAAGGTAAAATATTGTTGTTAGTAAAAAAAAACAGGTAAATAGTTGAAATATTCAAGCAATTGCAATAAGTAATAATATAATTTATATAAGACATAAAAAAATTCTTGCCTAGAATTTTACGATTCTTAATATTATACTAAAATGGTACAAATTATTTCTTACATTAAAACTAGGTATTTTAATAAAGAGATTAAAAAAATAAATATTTAAACAGATACCAGTTGGTATCGCCATCTATACAAAGTCGATAAAAATAATTTATAGGAACCTAACACAAATAGCAAAACTAAGAATGACATGAAATCTAAATTTTATAATATCATATCTTAGATGTATTTATACAATCATCAACAAATTGAAATTCTTAGGATATGATATTATAAATTTTAGATTTCATCTTGTTCTTAGTTATGTTATTTATGTTAGGTTCCTGTAAATTACTTTTATCGATTTACTATAGATGGCGCTACCACCTGGTATCTCTTGTTTTATGTATTTTCTTTCCCAACTTTATACTGTAGTTAATAACAATAAGGCAAAACTATTTAATGCATCTGCAACTTTTAAGTTAACAATAAAAGCGCATCTTGTAAATATTAATAAACAGTATTTTGCAGCCTCAATAATAAACGATTATATTCGCACTTGCGACTCACAGGTGTTTATGTCTACATTTACTCACCGACTATGCAAAAAACACCAAACGACTATTTCATTATTTCACATGGGTGTACATATATATGTGTGTCCCGGGCAATATTATTTTATCTAATAAAATATCCACTTTAATATAATAAAATATCTACTTTAATACAATAAAATATCCACCTTAATATTTTAAGTAACTGTGAACTTATAGTTTTACTTCACTCGCTTTTGTTATCTTTAATATACTTTTACCACTTATCATTTACTATTATTCCGATGTGTTCTTACTGCATATAATTTTATATTGATAATAAAATATCGTTTTGTTCATTTTAATTCACATTATATCACGAGAATAAGTATTTATAACTTTATTTTCTTTGCTTATTTGTAATATGATGCATGTTAAACTGAACTAAATTATTCCTGTGAAAAGGAAATGTAAATAGGAATTTAGTAGATTTTAGAGTACAACATAAGCACTACTGCAGAATTTATAGCAGGCACATATTCTCATTTTTACTTTCTCACAAATAAAGAGAATCACAACTTGAGCTAGATCAATAAAATTTCATGTGTTTGTAATTTAGATATTTCTGAATTTATTTTAGTGTTTATTTTATCTTATTTTAAAATGTTAAAAATAGACATATTCTTTTTCTTGAAACTTTGATGGGGAACCTATATTTACCTTAAAATGTCAACTACAATACGGACCTACCTTTGTATAATACACATATTGATTTGATTTAATGCGAAATTTTTCGATAAATAAAACTTATTATTCTTTTTTTACTTCTCTTATCTTTTGAAAAAAATAAATTATTAAATTGCGGAATTTAATTGACAAAATCATTTGCGCGAGTATAATACGTGCCCAGTTTTCTCCATGTCAAAATGAGTTTAGTTTAAATAAGTTCAACTGATAAATTGTCTTTAAATGATAAACATTTATTTCTCATTCGATATGAACAGTTAAGAAAATATCTTATGTCTATACAAGCTTCCCAACAATAATTCATTGAAATAGTGCACACCAAGAGAAAATAATTATTTAAATTAGGTAAATATGCCCAACGAAATATTTATTTAATTCAAGAAAAATTGTTTTTAATTTAATATGTATCTTTGGACATATTTATTTAATTAAAATAATCTCAGTGTACACTATATGTGGTACCATTTTTATTATAGATTTTAGAACTTCAAGTAATCAGGATAAAGTGCTGTGCAAGTACTAGTGTATGCCACGTCTCATTAAAAGGTTTACATAGTCGACCAAAAGCAGGATATTTCAAAAGAATAAAAGTAATTTTAATTTTTAAAATTTGCTCAAGTGATATTTATGATTTTATTGTTAGTAGATAATAATAATAATAATAAAATAACTTTAACATGACAGGTTTAATTTATTTAAATATTCATAAATTACTGTAATTTTTATATTTCCTATTGTAGGAGTAACCGTTTTGTATCAAAATAATTTCATATCAATAACTACAGAAGGAAGTTATTATCATTGGTCGTTAAATGGAAATCTTAAAAATTCTACATATTAACTACCGGTTTTCTTTATTTTTGTTTTAACAATTACTTTCAGAACATATGGAATTGACTGAAATAAGTAAGCAACTTATAATAATTTTATTTATTACGAAATACAAAAACAATATCTATTGCTATAAAATTTGAACAAATGGTGCTATCTATTTACGCATATTAATGAAAACTCATGAGTATTTTTTAAGAAAAATGAACATAAAATTATGTTAGTTTGTGAGATATTGGGATGTATTTCGTTAAATATGTTTTCTCTCTTCAAATTTCAGTCTCTTTAATACACATTAATATTACTTCAATTCTCTGTTTAGCCATGAAAATGACCGAAACATGTCAATTTCAATGTTTTAGTTTCAGTTAAATCTGCTTTAAAATTAGACCGAGTTTTAGCACTTGTCAAACATTTAACTTTCCAAATATAGGTTTTACACGGTTAAACCGGATTTAGTAAAGGCAGATTTAAACAAGGTTTAAGCATTATTTAACTGGTTTAATCACGTAAAACCTAAATTTGGGAGGTTAGAATTTTTGACAACCGCTAAAACTCTATCTAACTTTAAACCAGATTTAACTTTTTACGAATAAGACTGTATAACAATTTAAACACCGACGGGCATCAAAATATTAAATTTGAATATTAGCTATTTTTAGCCAAAGAAAAGTTACGTAGAGAAATTTTGAACACCCGACTAGTCCTCGTTGCAGTGATTAGTGTTTTAATTTTAACTGAAACATCGAAAATGACATGTTTTGATCATTTTTATGGCTGTACAGAGGATTGAAGTTATGTTAACCCTTTAACCGCGGCTGTCATATATATACAGTCTGTTGTAAGTGTGCTGAGATGCGGGTATCGTAAATAAAGGATTCAACATTTTCTATCATAAATGTATAACGGGGATCAGATATTTATGATTTCAAACCATTATTATCAAGGTTTTTGATCTATAGGTCTGCTTGCCTTGCAGAATAATAAACTGAAACTCAGTTTTAATTATTAATATAAAATAAAACACTTTCTCGAATTATTGTTTTTACTTGGCAACGTTTCGCATCGTCAACGGTGCTTCTTCAGGTCAAATAGTCACAAATTTCCCACAGGGTGAAAAATTTTTCCTGAATTCAATAAAACTCCTAACATTTACAAACACATCAAAATTCAAATATAAATTTAAAGCTTCAGTAATTGTCCAGACAAGTGTTAACATTGAATTTAAATTTAAGTCTAAGTCTATAAAAAAAATGGTATCACATTGTACTGTAGTACACTGACATTATTTTAATGAAATAAATATGTCCAAAGATACATTTTAAATTAAAAAAAAATTTCTTGAATTAATTAAATATTTCGATGGGCATATTTACCTAATTTAAATAACTATTTTCTGTTGGTATGCGTTATTTCAATGAATAATTGTTGGGAAGCTTGTATAGACATGAGATATTTTCTTTACTCTTCATATCGAATGAGAAATAAATGTTTATCATTTAAAAACAATTTATCAGTTGAACTTATTTAAATTAAACTCATTTTGGCATGGAGAAAACTGGGCACGTATTATACTCGCGCAAATGATTTTGTCAATTAAATTTCGCAATTTAATTATTTATTTTTTTCAAAAGATAGACTACAGGAAACATATAATACATACTTTAATAATTTAGATATTTTCAATTTTCCCTTTCTTTCAAGTTTCAAAAGGGAGGTGAGGGCGGTATCGGTTAACCGGATATTGCACTAGGGCCGGGGTTCTCCTCTCTCTTTGTGAATTCTATGTACAAGTGTGGAGGTTGTATTATGATACAATATTAAGCTTGTTGTTGCCTTGTTGCACCTGGTGTTGTTGATGCTGCCACATATTATGACTAGAATTATAGTAATATGGCGAATAATCGTTGTTTTTTTTTTTTTATTTGTAATTAGTGTATTGTATTAATCTGTACTTAAGTTCGGGTACATGTTGTGGGCTTGACCCGTTTTGTTCCGAAATTGTTAAAATAAAATAAAATAAAATAAAGAAAGTAAAAAAAGAATAATAAGCCCTGCGAATGTATACCGTCTTACTATAAAAATTGCAAACAATTATCAATATTACAAAAATACCAATTTCATAATTTCTTTTATTTATCGAAAAATTTCGCACTAATTCAAATAAATATGTATATTATACAAAGGTAGGTGCGTATTATAGTTGACATTTTAAGGTAAATATAGGTTCCGCTTCAAAGTTTGAAGAAGAACAATGTGTCTATTTTTAACATTTTAAAATAAGATAAAATGAACACTAAAATAAATTCAGGAATAATATCTAAATTACAAACATGAAATTTTATTGATCTATTTCAAGTTGTAAGTTGTGAGTTTGTGAGAAAGTAAAAATGAGAATATGTGCGTGCTTTAAATTCAGCACTAGTACTTAGGTTGTTCTCTAAAATCTACTAAATTCCTATTTACATTTCATTTTCACAGAAATAATTTAGTTCAGCGTAACATGCACCATATTACAAAGCAAAAAAAATAAAGTTATAAATACTTATACTCGTGATATAAAGTGAATTAAAATGAACAAAACGATATTTTCTTAACAATATAAAATTATATGCAGTGAGAACACATCGGAATAAAAGCAAATGATAAGTGGTAAAAGTATATTAAAGATAACAAAAGCGAGTTAAGTAAAACTGTAGGTTCACAGTTACTTAAAATATTAAAGTGGATATTTTATTACATTAAAGTGGATATTTTATTATATTAAAGTGGATATTTCATTAGATAAAATAATATTGTCCGGCCCACACACATATGTACACCCATGTGAAATAATGAAATAGTCATTTGGTGTTTTTTGCATAGTCTGTGAGTAAACATATGTAAATACCTGTGCGTCGCAAGTGCGAATATAATCGTTTATTATTGAGACTGCAAAATACTGTTTATCAATATTTACAGGATGCGCTTATATTGTTAACTTAAAAGTTGCAGATGCATTAAATAGTTTTGCCTTATTGTTATTATCTAGAGTATAAAGTTGGGAAAGAGAATACATAAAACAAGAGTTTTGCGTTTGAGCAAAACGGTCGCTGCCGCGTTCAACAATTGAATCCTTCTATATAAAGTAGGTAGGCATCTGAATTTTATATGAAAGTCGTTATACAAGGATTAAAATAGCTAAACAGTACTGGAAGCATGCAGAAGGAAAGAACAACAAGACAGGTAGTCTACAGGAGATCGTCGGGTAAAAGCATAAACATTGTCGTATGCCCTAAATGTCTAGAGCTTAACAAATAAGTAATCCAAGTCACTTTAGTGACGAGCTGTGAATGAACAATGAAATATGAGAATGAAAAAAAACTTACGTTAAGTTGCCGTTTGGCGCTCTGGATCACCAAATGATAGTGCAGCTTCATCTTCTCCCGAATCTTCGTGGGGATGACCATAATAGTGGTAGTTACGTTCCCGATGAACAGGACCAAGAACATGAAGCTCAAGACAGGGATGTGCCACGTGGCCGTCGGCCAGAAACTCAACTGGTAGAGAGTGTAGGCGTTGTAAAGTTGGAAGAAATACCCGATAAAGAGGAACGGCAAGAGGAAGCTGAGCCCGCGCCACATCCACGAGTGAAAGCCCTCGATGGTGATGTCCATGTTGTGCCGCTCGCCGAGGGCCTTCAGCCGATAGAGGACCCCGCTTTGGTAAACGAATTGCAAGTACTGCACTATGCTAATGTAGCCGTTGAACCACATGAACTGGTATCGGAACAAACTCCACGTCTCCATGTCCGGCCAGATGAGCAAAATCGCTGCCGCCACCGTCGATATGAAATGGTGCAGTCTCCACCAGCCTTTGATGCGGGAGCCGTTCACCTTGAGGATGCTCTCGCGGATCGTTAAAGTACAATAATACCACACTAGTAGGAATATGTAACTCAGTTCCAGGGGCCGGAAGCGCATCAGGAGGTTCAAGACGGCCATCACAAACCCTATTATACTTAAGATTAGCTTGAATTTTTCATACTCGTCTTTGTACTTGAACCTGGAAATGAAATCGTTCATTATTATTATTAATAATATTATTATTATTAATAATATTATTATTATTATTATTAATATTATTATTATTATTATGAACATCTATCCGTATTTTTTATTTTACTAATTTTAGAGCAACAATTAATGAAACTTACTTTTCTTCCTTGTTTAGTATGGAGACGTTCACGTTCCCCAATATTATCTTCAAATAAATACCATTTTGCCGCGGAAGCGTTTGCTCAATGTCGTACAATTGCGCCTTCCGTTTCAAAATGCTGTTTTCTAGTTCGGCTAGCTTCTTTTCATCATGATTGCCCTTTTTACGCAACCTGGAAAGGAAATTTAGTTTAGCTGACTATTGGATAAATTTATATTAAATTAAAAAATAAAGAATTACGAATTACGTGTTTAATGTATCTATACATATATATATATATATAAAACCAATTATTATAAAATACATGAGGCTCATGTTTTAGTTATATGCAAAGAACAATTCGTTTAATAAAGATTACATAAATATAAACAATAAATTTGAGATTCTTCTTTATTCAACTTGACAAAAATTTATTAGTAACCGATAAAATCAAGAGCAAGAATAATTAAAAGTGTTACCTATAAATTCCTTATGTGAAATGATTGTTGTGAAATCTCTTGAAATCACACAATTGTTGCAAAAATGCAGACGTCTTCAAGTACATTATTATTATTATATTATTATTAAGATGTCTTCAAGTACATTATTAAGTAACAATGGATTGCATTTTTAAATGACAATATTTCGTTATTAAATGACAATTTATTGCATTTTTAAAGCAATTGACAGCTAGTAGCAACAAAAGAGGTTTCTGGCAGCAAAGCCTACTTCAAATTTTCAGCAATAATAAAGCAACAATATGACCATTAGTATGAGGTAGAGTGAGATATTAAACAAGTAACCAGGTTAGTAACCATTTTTAAAATGTTTGAATTTTTGGATATTTTATATTAAATTTTTTTTAATTTGTTCTTTGATTATTTGAAGATTGAGCAAAAAAGGAAGGTTTTTTTTAAATGTTAATGCAATTCTTGAAAAAGAGGCAAAACTGAGCTTCGAAACGTTGAAAAAATAAATACTCATTCAATTTTTTAAAAAAGTTTGAATTTTTTGCATAATCTTCAAATATCCCAAGAAAAAACCTTAAAAAATATAATATAGAACAGAGAAAACGCATCACATTCTATATTAAATAATATAAATATTAAGTTTTAAAAAGTTCTCGTACTAATCACATACTTAACAAATTTCATTACTATAGAAAAAAGCGTTGAAGATTCAAAATGAATATATAAATGAATACAGTTACAGTGATAACAGTGTAGCCGATGTAAAATCATGATACGTTAAACTAATAAAATTATGAGCAAGAATATTGATTAGAAGATTTTTACCTACAAGTTCCTTGTGTGAAATTGGCGATTATGTGAAATTGGCGATTGTGTGAAATTAGTGATTGTTTGAAAATATCTTCAAATCACACATCAATTGTTGCAAAAAGATTCACAAGTAATTAATTGCATTTTGAAATGACAAGTTGTCACATTTTTAGAACAATTGACAGCTAATAGCAGCAATAGAGGTTTCTGGCAACAAAGCCTACTCCTAAATTAGGTGACAAGAAACAACAGTATAGTCATTAGTATGAAATAGAGTGAGATAACAAACAAATAAGTAACCTGGTTATAAACCATTTTTAATACGTTTAGATTTTTTCAATGTTTTAAGTTATATACGTTTACAGGTGGCTCTCAAAAAAATGATAAATAAACATTTTAAACTAATATAATGATATAAGTATTTTGTACTTCAACTATTTATTATACGATTAAACGAACTTACCTGTGAAGTTCAATCGTAATTTTATTAGCCATATCCAATCCTCGATATCACTTAAAGTTTACAAGTAGTAATCTTGCTATATCGCGCGTAT